>JAAAKG020135025.1:0-13663 GCA_010014905.2 Druon quercuslanigerum
GAAAATCAATACGCGCTAAAATATGATGGGGCCTTAAGAGTAAAGGGGTTTAGAGTAAAGTGGTAAGCATGATAGTTCAGAGACCTTAAAATTCTTGATACTGTACTTTGTGGTATACCTATCTATTTTTCAATTTGTAGAGTACTGATTTGTGGAACAACATGAAGAGCTACTAGTTTAGTTTTAGCTCGTGCAAAATTTTCGTTGTACTCAAGGTGTCGGCGTTCCCGAACAAGAATCCTATTGCGAGCACTTTCAGTCAAAGTACTTATTGGTTAATTAGTAGGATGTCTTCTGTCTGGAAACAGTTCAGAGTGACGTTTTGATGCAGCGGCGTAGTTAACATGACACTACCCTAAAATAAAAATCATATCAACGTTTTCCGTATGTAAGTTATCAGCCATATTGCGAAATTTCTTTGGACCAAAGTATTTTAAAATTCTTAATGCTGCCGATTTCAGATTCGCAGTTTCAATAATTGAAAATTGGAAAAGAATTAGGTATTGTCAATTGTATGGGAAACCCCACTTTATCACGTGAATCCATTTAGAGCAAAGGCCATCACTATTCGACATACATTTTAAGCGATTACTTCAGTAGGATTTGAACTAATTAATGGTACTGTTAAAAATATTAAGATTTTTAAATTTATGGATTAAAAGGTCATAGTTAACCAACTTGAACGCTTTGAAGAGATAAAAAAAATACAACTATCGTTATATCATTTTTCCCTATTGCAGCTTTTAAATCAGCTCTATATTTAAGAGAAGCAGTGATGGTGCTGTGCTCCCTTAGCAATCTATACTGGAAAGGATCAAGCAGGTTATACTTTCTAAATATTCAGTCAGCTGGTTATCCACTATTTCCTCAAGAGGTTTGGCTAATGTACTGAGGATAGAGGTAGGACCAAAATATGTTAGAGTTGAAGGATGAGTGATCTTAGGTATAGGAGAAATCAGTGCTTGTTTCCAACTATTAGGAAAAATTTAAAGCTAGAGAAAGAAATTTTAAATATGAAGTACAATAGAGTATCACACGAAGAAATAGTTCAACGATTTTATTCGAGATACCATCAATGTTGATAGCCCCTTAGGTTATATTGACAATTACTGAAAGCAGAGACTCTACTTCAGTATAAGATAAATAAAAGTTAGCATCTCTAGAGCATCACTAAAGCTATATAAAAACGTTTCATTTATTATGACGCAGTAGATGCGTCTGCTTCACAGAAGTATAGCGGTACATTCACGCGCGCAGATAATGCATCTGTATTTTGCCCTTTTAGCGTTGATATAAATTACTTTGCATTGTCCTAAATCATAATATTTTTTCAGAGGGAACTTCTTTTAACTTAGCAAAAGATAAGGTTAACATGCTTTTTTAAAACGAAATAGTGCGCGTTACGTGCGTACTAAATGTTTCTTCTTCAAAGGAAAAACTCGGTTCATTTTAAACATCTTGTTGTAGATTTTACAGAAAATCGTGTATGATTTAAAAAAATTGTAGGTATATGATTCGGAGAAGTTTCTTAATTCTACGAAAAAAATTGTAGTGAACTCAATATGAATAAAACGTGTACAATTATCTGACACCGTACTTTTATTATCAAAGTTTAATATCAAAGTCAAGCAGGGCTGCCAAATTATGAGAATGAAGGTTTTAGAAATTCTAGATTTAAATAAAATAATTTAACTAGCGATCAAAATAATGATTAACACCATTAGAAAGGATCATGATGGATTTATAAACACTTATTATTCAGGACGGACTGATAATAATTATCCACGTCAGAATGTTCAAAATCAAGGATGTTTTAAGCCAAAAAACAGGGCTCATCAGAGGAATAGTTCTTTTAAGTATCAAATTCGACCAAATTTTGACCACGAAAATTCAGAAAATCATATTTCGTATTTAGATTTTAATAATCGAAATAGAGATTTGTATAATGATCAATATCAATAAATAAAAAAACTTTACTGTTAAAACAGTCCGATCGCGTGCCACTACAAAATTTGTAGAGTAAAATACTTTGGTGAACGAATGTCTTTTTTATAGAGATTTTCCATGAAAACCTTGTCCCTCTCAGACGCTGATATATTATGCATGGTATTGCTCCTCTGATTACATATTATATACAATTCAATTGACGTTTAGCAGTAAAGAATCCTCTTTTGCAACTATTATGCCCTAATTTCATCTCGTTAACAAGGCCGCTTCCTGTGTTTAGTTTCGCTTGATGTTTTTTTGCACGCTTATATATATTCCATTAAGAATATAATTAGTCTCCAATATTGCAATGACGACACCATTAGATGTTGTAAATAAAATTCGTTGCGAGGAAGGCACGGACGCATAGCAACGTTGCCTCATTTGCAATATACGTGGTTAATCGGGATAAAAAGTGTATCTTCGAAACTCCAGTCGTCGGTACTGAATGACTTGAGCAGTAAGTCGAATAATTCCAAGTTGTGCAAGTCCATATTTAAGTACCTGGTGAGCAGGATTACTAGCAAAAGCATGCCAGGCAGGAGCCGGCCAGAAAAACTTACATGAAGACTTTGTAAGGCTCTTTTCCTGCGGATATTAGCTAGACAGACTGATTAGCAATATAAGTCGTAGCAGTGTTACAAAATGAACGTGACACTTGATTGTGTAACACGAAAATTCTAGACCAATCTAAAAAACCTACACCTCCTTTCTCACAGATATTCATAAGATAAATATGGAACATTATGACTTTAATGTGTTTTTTATATCTTTCTCACCGCAAAAATTAAATTTCCGTCAGTCCTGTACTATTCTTTTTGTAATAAGCGCTCAAAAATACGTAAGTACAGTGAGTTGCAAAAATCTAAAGTAAGCGCTATTCGCAACTACGATCGCAACTTAAATTTAAAAAGGCGAGTTTTCCATCCAGAAAATAAATGTTAAAGAAAGTATAATTTTCATACAACATGAGTCAAACAAAAAAGACAGTGTAAATATAATACACAGTATAATTAGAAGATATTATCAGAATGAACACTTAGAGGGAGAAGGTACACCTTAGAGCTGCTTTAAAATGCAACTTCATATACTTGTAACTCATTCCACATATTTTAATCGACTGTCCCGAAGAAAACCACACAAATAATTATAAGCTCTATTTTAGATTATTTTTAAGTTCATTATCTGCATTATGAAAATTTTCAAAATAAAATGGTCTCAGATACAATGCGTAATGCTCTTCACCTTTCTAAAATTGCATCATTGGTTTAGTTGTAGAGAATCCTGGTTTACAACTACTGTGCTAAAAAAATTCTCCACAATGCGACGTGGACCTACTGGACATTCCTTAATTTCGTCTGAGGTCATGTTCTCAACAGCGCCGTTTCGTACATTTATTTTCGCCCGCGCCTTCTGCCCACGGGTACTATACAATCCAATAAGAATACCACGAGGTTCCAATATTGCAAAAGCTTCACCATAACTTGTTGTCAATACAATTTGTTGTTCAATTGGCAGGGCTGTATAGACACGATATTTTAATTGCAGTATTAGTGGTGTATAGCAAGGGAAAATGTATCTTCGGAATTCGAATCGCCGATACTGATTGACATTGGGAATAAGCCGAATAAGTCCAAGTTGGCCAATTCCATATCCTAGTAAACAAAAATCAGGGCTTTTGGCAAAAAGATTCCAGACAGGAGCGTGTATTATAGGAGCAGGTCTGACACGAGTAGGCCTAGCATGCTGAGAACTACCAGGAGCAGGCCTGGCAGAAACATTCCTGGCAGTAGGAGACCTGGACCCGGCAGGCAGACAAGGCTCGGACTCGGTAGGATGCTGAGGTATGCGTGAAAAAGAAAGAGAAGGTCGGCAACGATCCGGGTGGGTTGTGTCAAGTCCTTCAATACCGGATTGTGAACTTAATGCTGCAAGAAGAAATAGAAGTTTTTGAAATTTCATATGTCTTCCATTTGCAAACTTTTAAATCACAATTTCAAATGGTTTGATATTTTTAACATTTAGCTTTATAGGATTGTTTTAAACCTTAAAAATCGTCACTGAAAAAGGATAGAGACTTAATTTTAAGTTGAAAACAATGTCTCTTTATTTAAATTCAAAAGGATTCTAATGTTTATCTGCTTCTACAAAAAAAGGGAGTTAAGAGTAACTGGCATATTTTCTTGCAATTAATCATATGTAATATGCATATATTTTTTTAATGATTTGCATTCGCGGGAATTTCAACCATCAATTATGCTAATGTAGCTCTTAATGATAATAAATGTGAAAGCTCTTAAAAGTCGCCACGCTCTGTAAAGTTAAAAGGAATTTTCTCTGGGTTGGGATTCTGATGAACTAAAAGAATCAGACCTCTTCTTTTACCATATGTGATAGTTAACGAGGTCCGATCGAATTTCATATGATCGTTTCGAAACCGTTCTTTCGTATGAGATAGACAAAAAGAGGTTGATTGTTTGAACCATATATGTACGACTTCTCGTTTGCAAGCATCTGGCGCTCTTCACCTACTTCAGAAGATAAAAAGAGATGATTCGAAACGATAGTTTCGAAATATATTGCACCTCGTTGTGTCCCTGATAGCATACAACGTTCCTGGAATATTTACAGAACGAGTGCAATGTCCGCCGTTTAAGAACATTACACTATGACCTGATGGGAACATTCCATTATTGTTATTTTTAACAACAATTGTCTCGTAAAACGTAAGATATTGGTGAAAATTGATGTTTTTGTTTAGTTTTGTGTACAGCCATACAACACTATATATATATATCATATGTATGACATCGACGTCCTACAAAGTGACATCGATTTCGACCTATCAAACATTGTTTAAGCGATATTTATTTATAATAATAACTATAACAGTAATTTCTGTTTGGAAAGTTTACAAGCAATAAAGATTTTACGCGTTCCAGGATCATTCAAGGAATTAAAATTTAAGAAATTTATATTAGATTTAAATTTTTTTTAAATCCCTTTTAACGTCTAATAATCAAGCTAATGTATAGAAATCCTAAAAACAAAAGCAAGAACCCAGCAAACAAACGCCATAAATAAGCAGTAAAATGCTCATATTGTAATCTGAAAAAAAGTTTGATTGTAATAACAAATAGAAAAGAAAAATGGGAAGTCAATGAAGCAAGTTGATGGAATGTTCAGCTTAATTAGGGTTATTACATATGGCAGAAGGAGAGGTCCGATCGTTTTGAGGCATCGGATTACATTCCTGAAATCACAGTGTAAAGTTTCCGTTGAATAATTTTCAAACAAAGATAAACAAAATCAAGTTCACAGCACCTACAAGAACAGCCACACCTTGTCAGAAAAGTTATTCTTAGAGGTATCTCTGGTTTTGTCCACTATGGTAAAAGAGGAACTATTCTGCTGTCCAAAAGTATAATGTAGTAGGTGCCATTTGCCATAAAGGCAATTTCCCATTCCTTGTTACAATTTTTTGATAATTAATTATGATTCTGAGTACGAATTTTTTGTAGGTCTTACGGTCTTTATTCAATTAAAAGAATAAAAACGCATTTATTTGAAAGTTCGTCTAATAAAACTCTGACTTTTCGGATACCAGAGCGTGCCTTTTTCAGAGTATCTACATAAATAATTTTCAAAAAACGATCGTTTCTTAAATTTTATTACCACAAAATTTGTTTTAAAAATAGAGAAAGGAAGAAAAATACTATGTGTTGTCTCATTTACGACTCATTATCAGCTGGTAGTACAGATTTATCTTGATTGCATAGCAAATATAAATTATCATTTAACATATGACTCACGCTTGCTGTGTTTTCTTATTATTATTATAATTAGATTTCATCCGTACAGCTTTTTCAAATTTAACACAGATATAAGCTAATGTAAGTGCAAATCATAATTTTATGGTGCACAGTTTTAAGTGTACCGTCTGTGCATATGCACATATGTGACGGTAACACTTGTGCTCTTCTAAGTATTTTTTGCATAGTTGGGAGGGTACCTTCTACGCACGTTAAAATTTGAGCAGGCGCAGTTAAACATTCGCTATCTGTGCACGTGCACACATACGAGAGTAAAGTATGTGCTCGTCTAAATATAAACGTGCACATAAGGAAAAATTACCATAGGCACATGTGCACAGTTGGAATAGCACCATTTGTGCACGTCGAAATTTCATGATGCATGTTTAGAAATGCACCATCTGTGCACGTATCACATAACGCTTTACAATTGAAGGTATAATATCATATGATTTATGCAAATATGTTTTTGCTTTGAAGACAGGGTAACGTCTGTGCATGTCGAAAAATCAACGTGCAGATTTTAAACCATACTATTATGCACATGAAAGAATGGGACGCTCCTACCTAACCACGTCAAAATTAGTTAAGGCGAGAATCTTATATATATATATATATATATAAACTCTTATGTCTTATTATTACACTTACCAATAGAATTAAAGACCAAGTATATGATCAAAGTATAAATACTCCTCATGTTTTCAAATTAGAGGGAACACTATAGTAAGCAATATAGCAAATGCGTATTCTGTTATGGATTCGAGCGTTATCTCTAGGAATGTTTGACCTAGAAGCCTATTTTTGTACGATTATATTTGAAATTTAATGTATTTGCCTTGCATCACCAAGTATCAAGGAAAAAACATTATTTAATATGTTTCATGAAAATAATGTCATAATGTATATTTACACACGATTATTTAAGGGGTTCACTTTAACCAAAATAAATATGGCTAACCCTTTCGGCGGGGAAGGTGTTGGGGTCCAGACAGTTCGCTGTATGCATCTTGACTCGGTCTTTGTAGGTTTCGTCATAGTACATAAACGAATACATTAACCTAATATATCAAATAATAATATGAATTTATTCAATTAAATTAAAGATACACATTTTTTATTCCACTTAGTATAAAGCATATTTCTAGAATCGACATATATACTTTCGCTTTAAAGAAAATGATAAATTTTTGTAAAGTGAACATGATCATCGAAGTAAGGTTTAATTATTCCATTAATTAATTTAATAAATAGTTAATTTTAAATAATAAATAATGTATATAACGTAATACAAAAAAAAATAAAAAGTATTTTTGTATTGAAAGATATTATTATTTAGAAGCCTGAAAAAAAGGAAACTTTACTGTAAAGAAACGATTTGTTGCGAGCTTGGCAGGGACGCATAGACATATCCACGTACCTGCCTATCAGTCCCGCTTGCCTCTCACGTTTCGGGTAGTTGATTACCGTGAGTCCCTTTGCCTCTTCCCTATGCTACCAATGTTACAATTAGCCACGGAATAACTGTTTAAAGTGCTCTCCATTTGCTTGAAGACACAAACGTAGACGTCTTTCAAAACCGTTCACAGTTTTTTCCAAAGTACTTATTGTTAAATTAGTAGGATGTTTTCTGCTGGAAACCGTTCAGCTTAACTTGATGAAGCGGCATACTTAACGTGACATTCCCCTAAAATTAGTATCATATCGAAGATTTCCGTAGGTAAGTAATCAATCAGCCATATTGCGAAATTTCTTTGGACTTCAGTTAAAAGCATTTGTCTATAATATTGTTCGTATCTTCATGGAGGAAAAATTTATTATTTTAAAATTCTAAATGCTGCCGCTTTCATATTAGTAATTTAAATAATTGAAAATTGGAAAAAAATTACTTACCTACTGAAATCGTTGATATGACTCTAAGTTTCGGGGAATGCCAACCATTGACACCGCAGCATTAAGAGTTTACGCTGAGCAGTTACCAGGCAGAAGACATCCTACTAATTAAATAATAAGTACTTTGACTGAAAGAGCTCGCCACGGGATTCTTTTTTGTGAATGCCGACATCATGAATACAATGAATATGATGCACGAGCTGTAACTGTTTTAGCAGCTGTTCATGTTAATCCAAAAATCAGTGAAGTAAGGTCTAAAAGTCTTTTTTGTTGTTGTAACTAGTCGCAGAGATTTTGCATTGTCAAGATTGTCACGTTTGTAACTACATTGTCACAGTCTTTATATCTTATCTGAAGTGATTGGTACTGTCTGGCGGTGTTCGCAGGAAGGTGTGGTGGGGGGGGGGGGCTTTTGTGATAACAATCCACAGCTCAAAAAGCAGAGCGAACATACTATCCGCAACATTTTAATAAGATTATGGTTGGAAAAGAAGGAAACTTAAGTGGTGCGTAGATCCATGCGGAACTATATAACCCTCGCAACTCCAGTATTAGTGCCCAATACCTACATATTTTTTTCGTTCTGCGTGTTTATGATGTGGTTGTCATTTGTTGCGGAAGACTACAGAACAAACATGGTGCAGCATGGTTCAGCACTTGGCAAGCTCAATAAATTGTATGGGAGGTAATGATACTAGTAAAAATAGCGCTTATCTGCAAAATGATTTTGGTAGATTTAATCGCGATAATCAGAATAAGAGAAATCATATGGGAGGTGGTAATAATTTGCAAAACTCTTATCAAAATAAAGCAGGGCTGCCAATTTATCAGAATGAAGGTTTTAGAAATTCTAGCTTTGAATCCAGTAATTTAACTATTCATCTACGTCAGAATTTTCAAAATCAAGGATGTTTTAAACAACAGCGCTAATGAAAAGATATATTCTTATAATAATTAAAATCGACTAAATTTTAATTACGAAAATTCGCAAAATCATAGCTCGTATCCAGATTTTAATCATCGAAACAGAGATTTGTATAATGATCAATCTCAACAAACGAATGCGTTTTTCGTACAGATTTGGAACGAACACTTTGTCCCGCTTAGGCGCTGATTTATTATGCACGGTATCGCTCTTTGAAATACATATTATGTTTAGTTCAATGAAAGTTTAGCCGTAAAAGAATCCTCTTTTGTAACTACTATGCCCTAATTTCATCTACAGCCATCTCATTAAAAGGCCGCTTCCTGTGTTTATTTTCGCTTGATGTTTGTTTGCATGCTTACCATATTTTCCATTAGAAATATCACTAGTCTCCGATATTAAATAAAATTTACCATTAGATGTTGTTATTACAATTTGTTCCGAGGTTGGCAGGCTGCACTGTATCTTCAAAACTCTAGTCGTCTTGACTGATTGACATGAGCAGTCAGCCGAATATGACCAAGTTGCACAAGTCCATATTTAAGTACCTGATCAGCAGCATTATTAGCAAGAGCATGACGGGCAGGAGCCAACCCAGTAGAAGAAGACGCGACAAGCTAGTAACTCTCCTTAAAACAATCGAAATTTCTTTGTTTATATTCTGTTTAAAAGCGTATTTCTTGAACACTCCGAAATGTACTTTTTCTCCAATGCCGCGCTATCTGTAGTAATTGATTACGGGGTCGAATTGCCCCCGAAAATAAAAAAATTTATTTAAGACATTTTTTCCGTTATATTCGTGTTTCTTAAAATATTTCAGGATCTATAATAGAATTACATATACTATATCTTCTTCATTTAATTACTCACTCACAGATTGGCGAATCACAAGATTGCCTTCCCGGCCTAAAGAGACATTGATATGGGTGGAAAGGTATTTTTTAGCATGTGATAAAAGAAATATAAGCTTGTAGCAAATCGTGTGTAAGGGTAAATGATAAACTGAGTGACTGTCTAGATATTATGCAAGGTGTGAGAGAAGGTTGTATCACGTCCTTATGGCTACTTTTAATATTCATGGACAATTGTCTAAGAAAGGCCCTCTTCGAAAAAAATTGTGCGGATCTCGAAACAGTCAGAGTACGTGGGTAAGCGTTCGCAGATGATAAAGTTGTTATGGAAGATTAAATTAAAGACTTGTCAAGATTGTTGAACAAACTGAATACAAGAAGGAAGAGCATGGGCATTGACATGAACGCAAATAAAAAAAGATGCTATTCGAAGGCAGGAGTGATAAAACAATATTCAACATTTCCTTAATGATAAATTAGCAAAAAAAGTGCAGAAGAAACACTAGTTGACACATGGGAATAAAATCGGTTAGTATAGTTAGGGCATATAGAGAGAATAAATAATGACGGACTAACAAAACAAGTGTATCAAGGTCAAGTAAAGGGCAGCGTGCCCGTAGGCAGACCGCGGAAAGAATTGTTAGAATGTTTAAATGAGACCCTGATGAGAAGAGACATAAGAAGCCACAAATACGAGAGCCTGTATCAAAAAATGCATAGACGTGAAGGAAGCTAAGGAATTACGCCAAGACAGAAAAGTATGGCGACAAGTAGTTAACAAAAAGAGTTTCGGTGAAGTAAATCTTGGGATGATTGCTAGAGACATTGATCAGCTATCTGGGTCGGAGCAGTGTTACAAAAAAAAAACGTGTTATTTAATTCAGTAACACGAGAATTATAGATCGATCTAAAGAACTAATCTAAAAAGTCAGGCCTACCGTGAAAGATCAACGGTTTCATAATGAGATAAATATGAAACATTATGACTGTAATCGGTTTTTTAATATTTTTCTCACCGCAATTTAAATCCAAAAGGGCGAGTTTTCCATCCAGAAAATAGAGGTTTGAAAAACTATAATTTTCATACAACATGTGTCAAACAAAAAAGATTAATTCTGAACAAAAAATTGATAGTTTATACTGTAAAGAAGCAAAGATTTAAATTTTAAATTAAAAACAGTTGAATTTAACAAAAAAGTCAGATTTTGGTCAAAATATGTAAGAATTGATATTTCAATCAAAAATATTTCAATTTTCTCCTTATTTTATTTAACTAATAGTTAGAATGAAAAACACATTGCAATCAATTTACACAAAAAACCCTGTTTTTGCAAAAAAAATTTTATGTATATCGGATTGCATTTTCAATTGCTCTGTACAGAGTATAAATAGAAGATATTATTAGAATGAACACTTACAGGCACGAGGTAAACCTTAGAGCTGCATTTGAAATCCAATTAGATATACTTGTAACTCATTCCATATATCTTATTCGACTGTCCCTAAGAAAACCACACACAAATAAATTTTCACCCTGATTTTATATTATTTTTAAGTTTATTATCTGCATTATAAAAATTTTTAAAATAAAAGTGTCTCCGATACAATGCGTAATGCTATTCTGTGTACAAGTTTCTGAAATTACATCATTGGTTTAGATGTAGAGAATCCTGGTTTACAACTACTATGCTGAAACAATTTTCCATACTGCGACGTGGCCCTACTGGACATTCCTTAATTTCGTCTGAGGTCATGTTGTCAACAGCGCCATTTTGTATATTTATTTTCGCCCTCGGCTTCCGCCCACGGGTAATATATAATCCAATAAGAAAACCACGAGGCTCCAATATTGCAAAAGCCACACCATAACTTGTTATCAATACAATTTGTTCTTGAATTGGCAGGGCCGCATAGACACGATGTTTTAATTGCAGTATTATTGGTGTATAGGAAGGGAAAGTGTATCTTCAAAATTCGAATCGCCGATACTGATTGACATTAGGAATCAGCCGAATAAGTCCAAGTTGAGCAAGTCCATATCCTAGTAAATGAAAATCAGGGCTTCTAGCAAAAAGATGCCAGGCAGGAGCTAGCAGGAGCGGATTAGGCCCGACGCGAGTAGTTCTAGCATGAACAGAACTCGCAGGAGTATGCCTAGTAGGAACATTTCTGGCAGTAGGAGACCTGGACCTTTCACGCAGACTAGGCTCGGACTCTGCAGGATGCTGAGGTATGTGTGGAGAAGAAAGAGAGGGTCGGCAACGACCCGGGTGGCGTGTGTCAAGCCCATCGATACCGGATTGTGAACTTAACTCTGCAAGAAGAAATAGAAGTTTTTGAAATTGTATATGTACTTCTATGTTGGGACATCAAAAACCTCTTTTGTGCAAGTTGCTTGCAATTTTTATTTTAAACTGTTCATACAATATGTCACGCTATTTGGAACAATTTTCCACACTTTCTCATCTTTGGCACAGTTCATCACATAGAATTTGAACCTCCTTGGGTGATGTTACAGAAAAGGAGTCCCCCGCATTAGCTTCTAAGTCAAAATTTTACCTTGATTTAATTTTATAAACGCTTCAAATGAAACACGGGACTGTGCATAATATATGTAACGCTATTTTTAACAATTTTCCACACCTTCTGCTCTTTCAGTCGCGCGAAAAATCGGTTAGAACGTTAAGTATTCATATTGATAATGGCTATCCATTTTGTTCAAAATTTTCATGGACGCGGGTCCATGTGGTCGAGGATATTTATAAAGAATTATGGTGATTGTATGCAAATATATGGTGTGAGTAGTAATTATTAAGTGCAATAAAGGTAGGCTGATAAGTGACATTGAAAAGTGGCGTTTGAAAAGGTATTTGTATTTTATTATTAGCGATATATGTGAGGAGTTAAAATTTATAGGTTAGATCGAAAAAATAATTAAGATGGCAGAAAGCGAGGGAGACAAGGAACTGGTCACGAAGTTAGGTGTAATAGCAACAGATGGCGCGAGGTGTAATAAAAAAATCGATATTGATAGACACGAGATTGACAAACCTGACAAAACTGAAACGACTGAAACTAACATAGAAAAGACAGACGAGACGAAAAAACGGGGTAGAGGGAGACCACCAAAAGAAGAACAATTATTACGAGAAGCTCAAAATAACAAAAAGATAGATGAGATATTCAAAGTTTCAGAAAAAAACAGCAACAGAATCAACGACAGAGAATGCAAGTCAAAATGCAATAAAAAAATCAAACAAGTTTGATTTACCGAAGTCAGTGTTAAAGGGTGGGAATTGGGAATCTGCTATACAATATCTCTGGAATCACCTGCAGGAGACAAAATTTGAATGCAGTCAAGTGAAATTACAATTAGAGAAGGGAAAGGAGAATCGCTAAAAAGAGATAAGACAGTTAAACGAAGTATTGAAAAGGAAAACAGAAGAATGGGAAAAAGAAAAAGTAGATTTAAGACGTAAACTAGGTGAAATTAACGCCAACATAGGGACCAAAGAGAATAACCAGATTATAGAGGAGACAATTAACGCAAAAGTAGTGAATATTGAAAATAAAATAAGAAAAGAAAATTACTCAAACCATGCGAGGGAACCAGTTGTCAATAGGGGAAAGGAGGATTACACATAAAATAGAGACTTTTTGGAAATAAAAAGAGCAGTTGAAGCTTAGGAGAAAAGGGAAAGGAAAAACAATGTAGTGATAAGAGGACTACACATAGGAGGTACTGACAAAAAAGCAGAGGTAAGGGCGTTCTTTAAAAAAGAACTACACAGAAGTGGAAATTCTCTGGGCGACAGCAGTAGGATTTAGTGAAAAGAGAATAATAATAGCGAAAATAGGTAGCTGGGAAGAAAAGCTATCAATCATGAAAAGGAAAAAAGTGTTAAGTGGTAAGAAGATTTTTATCGATCATGATCTCACTAGAGAAGAAAGGAGAATACAAAAAAACTAGTAGACATAGCCAAGACTGAAAGAGAACAGGGTCAGGAGGTAAAGATAGGATACCAAAAATTAAGGGTGAACCAAGTCTGGATAAATTGAAGGGACCTGGAGAAGAGCAGAAGAAGGGAAGATACAAATTTTCAGTAGTCCCAACTACAACAAATTTCTTTTTTGGAATGTAGCTGGTGTCAGAAATAAAGATAAGGACTTCTGGAAATTTGTAGAAAGTTTTGATT
>JAAAKG020135026.1:0-13662 GCA_010014905.2 Druon quercuslanigerum
ATGTTTATACCGGTAGAAAATTTCCGTCACGTGATCTCGTCGTTCCTACAGTTTCCGCACGTAGCGCTGTCATCTGGCAAGAGATGAAAATTGGAGGACAGGCGATCGCGATTGTGGGCTTTTTTCCACCACCGCCGCCATAGGCGTGCGGTCTCCTTGTAGTACTTCGTGGCTAGCCCCCAGCGCCTGAAGCCCGGTAACCTGGCATAGGGAACTTCGTTCCAAAAATAAATTGGTCAAAATAATTCCCCATCATATATAATCAAAAATGTTTTGTAATCTTTTTTCAATTTTCTTTTCGAATTAATTTTAAAACAATCATTTAAGTTTTTTCTGAGAAGATTATACTTTCATTCTCTTGACATCCAGAAAGATTCACTTTACCTGAAAACTCCTTCTAATATAGCCAGATTAGCCATTTAGCCACCGAAAACGAATCGGCAGGTCGGGGGAGCTCGGGTTCATGCTCGTGCATTTTCGGCTCTACAAGAGGCTGGCCTACGCAACATGTAGCAGAGCCGACTCACCGACAGGCTGCGTTTGAATGTGTTGCTGTCATATGGGAGGGTGGTGGGGGATGAAAAATCCCACGTTCTGAAGACACGCCATGGCGAGTATATGAATTCATATAGAGGCGTAGTCAGGTTGATGGTTAGATACAAGGATACAAGCTTTGTAGTAGAAATACGGAGTAGCGGTAGAGTAAGCTTTAGTTTAAGCGATAGTTCAAATTGTGAAGAGTAAGCATGTAATAATCACAGCTTCGTGGGGTTCGCAAGCTGTTTAAAGTGTGAGATCCAAAGCATAGAGAGCAAGACGTGCCTTTTTAAAATAGTGAAAAAAGGAAGAAAGGAGAAAGCAAATTTATAAGTGATAGATATAGACTATTCTAAACACACAAGTCACCGTTTTTAAGAAACTGTATAATTAATTGAGTAGAATGACTCTTTGGTCTAGAAATCGAGGGCAAGCCCAAAGGGGCATAGTAATTACTTCTTAGGCGTGATATGTTGACTATGTCACGTCTACTTAAATTGGTGTTAAAAAACAAAGATATAGGGGATCCGGTGAAGTTAAATTTAAAGTAGTTGAGGCCTACTTTTCTATTTTTACTCTCATTCATAAGGAATATATCAGAGGTTTTTACAAGTTTAGTGGAGATTAGTTCAAAGAAATGTATGAGCGATTCTGTCATCCAAAGAAGAGTCATCCGTGTAAGATAGTTTTACAAATTTGTCTGCCAGCTCATTACCAAAGATTCCTTTATAAACAGCAAGTATAGATGTAGAAGGAGTTACATTTCAGCATGTTGAAGTTGAGACAGGAAGAAAGAACATTTCGGGAGTCAGAACAGATAACTAATGGGGAAAGTTTCCCTCTTAGTATGGTTTCAAAGGACTCACAAAATGCAATCGCTGCAGCTGTAAAAATTAAGGCTAGGTGGAAAAGCAAGTGATGCCGATTCATGTGTGTTGGGTTTTAGTTTTTTTAGCCATCTGTAAAAAAGATAAAATCATCTTTATGGTTGTTTTGTATGAAGTTTCTAAATTCTAAATTTGGTTTAGAACTTTTTTGTAGTTTTTTACCCAACTGAAGGTCAATGTTGGGATTTTCAAATTGGATAGAGTAATCAAGAAGATAATTTATAGGGACGGCGGAATAAATAATGTGGGCAGTATATTTTTTTAAGAAGGCGAAAGCGGTCAGGTGTGGGAAAGTTTGGCGAAGATTGAGTTTTTCCTTTTCTTGTGTACGCTGGTCTGAGTGGTAGAGTAGTTGGAACAGAGGGTGGTTTTCAGTTGAAAAGATTTTTAATATAAATTTTCTGTTGAGAAATTTCATGCGAAAAAATGGACTCCGCAAACATTACTGGTATAGGGGTGGATATACGGAAACCTAGGATTAGTCTTAAAACTCTATTTTGTAGTTTGCAAATTTTATCGAACATTTTAGTAAATAGAGAAGGCTTGACAACCATACTCTAAACACTTCTAACCAGCCCTGTACATCTCTCCATATTTGAGAGCTAAACCTTGCCCCCGTTAGTGTCACTAGTTGGTTAGTTCGAATTCTCTCCACCGTGGCGCCAATTGACATATCACTCCAGGTTTTTCCATTGCAAGCAATGAGACTCGATTAGTTCTTTTGATTTTTTTCAAGTATTCTTTAAATTTTCTCAGATAAAAAATAAAAGTGAGTTATTCTGTTTCGTGGTGATTTTTGAACTTATTGTGTTACGTCGGATACTAATCTTTTCATGCGTTATGGGCGGATCGAAATGTGTTGCTCCAAACTGCACTTTCGGTTATGACAGTAATATTAAGGAAAGAAATTTGCATAAATTTAGTGTACCAAAAGATAAGGAAAGATTTAAGAAATGGCAAATTTCAATTAAAAAAAGGATTTTATATTGAAACCAGGACAAGCAATATGCTCAAAGCATTTTCTCCCAGAGGACATAATCTGGGGAACTGAAAGAAAAAATGCTAGTGGTAACGTTTAAGGGTAAGTAATGAGACATTATTATTATTTCTTAATTTATTTTAAAATATACTAATTTTAATGTTGTAATATTAGGGTTCATTACTAATCAATTTTTAAAGATAAATTTTGAAAATGACTGTATACAAAAGTTCTCAACACAAATAATTTTGATGTTTTAGTTTGAATATAAAATTCATCGTATGAAGAAAGATGCGATTTCAACTCAGTTTCCAGATTGTCCAAAATATTTATCAAACGGCAAAAAACGCCGAAAGTCACCGACTAAGTGTTTGAACAATTGACATTGAAGAATGAATTTTTTGAAGAAACTTAATTTTTCACGCTTCGGTCCCTCTGTACACCGTGAACAATTACGATCCACCTCTCAGCCCTGATTTTGCCATCACCATACATAACTTGCGGGCTCGCTTAAAATAAATTAGTATCAATTACCGATTTTTCCCGTTTATTTAATTACAAGGAAAATTTAAAAAAAATAATAGTATTTTTGTACAACGAGTATTTATTTGTATCCTGTGTAAAAGTACTACGTCGACCTAAAATACATACTTTTCCATAAAAAGGATCACGATTGCGCTTTGATCTAGGTCTAAAATATGCATATAAAAATGTAATTTGGATCACAATGAATTACTGAATAATTATACTTATATATTAAGCCCATAAGGCTTCAATAAAGACGTTCTGCAAACTTTCTTAGCAAAATTGTAAATACTTTATTAAACATTTTAAACGAGATCTAGTATATTGCATTCTAAAATATAAACATTTTTATTTACGAGATCGACGTCCAGTGTGAGCTAATTCAAAGTGCCTTTAGAACAATGCTGCTATTACTCTATCGGCGAAATGCATTTAAAAAGAAAGTAAAACACGAGCAACACTGTTGTTTTTGGACCTTCCTAATTTTGCCTTTTCGGCAAGAATTTTTAGGACCAGAATTCGAATCTTAACATTTTTAATGTAGAATTCCTTAATGCACTGAATAAACCAAATTGAAATTTAAATGAACATTCTTTAAATTGATTGTCCTTGATATGCCTGACGTTTGCAAGTTTTTTTTTCAATCTCTGACTTTCCTTGAATCGCAAAATTCCGAATTTCACCAATTTGTAAATCAATTTATTTAAATTTTTTATACTTTCACAATGGAGTTTTGTCATTTTGATTGAATTTTACAGTCGCAAAATCACGTTATTTTTAAATTAAGAATGCAGACCTTTCGAATTTCAATCCACAAATCTGGACTTTTCAGTAGTACCTCTGGTATCCTTAAAACTTAATAATGAACAAAATATAGGTATTAAAAACTTAAAAGCACCTTTCGGCTTTCTTTCTGAGCAAAAGATTTAAGTAGTTTACTTTCTACTACGTAGAATAAATGCAAGTAAAAGCCTCCGGTGTATCAAAGTCATCGAACAAAATATAAATGCAAAAATAGCGATTAAAGTACAAAAGTTACAAAAAATGTTATAGTAACATTTAGAGCATCACAATTTACGATTGTTACGTTAAATTGACATTACAATTGCGCTATTATCTTTATCTTAACTATAAAGAAAGACATGAGTTTCAAATTAGAAATTTCGTCCTTCAATTAATTCTATATCGGCCGAATGTTGGCTTTCTTACGTCGAAAAACGAACATAAGAATCTCATTCCATTTTTTGATTCAATGAAAAGTTTTATAAAATCGGTAAAGAGCTTATCAAAAATTTGTGTATAACTACACAGGTCTCATTAAACTAATGACATGTAGAGGCAGAAGCGTGAAATAATTCGGGACATTGCTAGAGAAGATTTACTTTTTTACTTAAGATCTCCAGTTTGTTAATTCATTTATCATTTATGATTATATATTTTGTCATATTCTCCCCTGAGGAAGATGAAAGACTTTGGTAGAATGTTCTACTTTACATGCGTCAACAAATCTTGCAATTCGACTGCTACTGAAATAAAAAGTGGTCAAAATTTCTGACGCTTTAAATTCAAAGTTCTATGATTTATAAAAAAACTGAAGATCCAAAAATCAAATCTCTTTTTAATGCGTTTGGAATTACTTTCAAACTTCATAAAATACTTACAGTCTATTTACTATTCGATTTAGTTTCGAGAATTGAGATTTATGAAGAGGAGGCGACGCCGTTTGTTTGTTTAGGGATGAATTTTACTAAACGGGTCAACATTGAAGTGATGCAGGGAATCTGCTTTTGCTGATGCATGTGCATGTTATCGGGAGTGTTGGATTCGAAATCCAACGCGACTCGTTGGCAGACGAAAGTCAGCATAGTGAGGATGTCGTAACGATGTCCATTTTCACGGAGTTCCATGCACAAAGCCTGCATGAACCAAGAGCCACGTGTGGTGTTTCTCCACGAATAGAATCCTGAGAAAAATCAAAATATTTATATCAATAAGGATGAATAAAATGCTAGAGAATTATAATGAAACTTGGACTTCATAGCTAACTGTTTCTATTTAAAAAAAATTTTATTTGGCAGAATTAATTTTGATGTACTTTAATATTTAAGACAGTTCAATTGACTCATTATTATTTTGAATTCAGAGGGGTTAAACGCACGACTTTTGAGTTCACGCCAAATTGCAAAGATTTCACAAAGAAATCAATGATTCCAAAAGACTGATTTTATTTTTACCTTGAAAAATTACAAGCCCAAAATTATTACATAAATTACAAATACATGGACCAGTAATAACGCTACCTTATACAATTTCTGAAATAATCCTTAAATTTTACATTTTGACACCGAAGAATGATATAATATGTAATTATAATGAATAATTATTTTTATTATTATTGAAGGTTGCGATAAGGTAATTTTAGAATATATAGTGCAGGTATAATATTTACACAATTATACCGATTTATAAATTTAAAATATATATTGTTTATACGAAGAAATTTTTTTTTTAAACTGAGAATATAAAAGTTCTGTACATGGTTTATTAGCTCTCGTCTGCGAGATGCATCAATTGCTCTGTTGAAGAACCTTTTATGCACTTCCGTAACCTAACAATATCGTTTTATAATTTTTAAACCAAATTATTTACCTTATTTATATGAAGAAAACTTTGTTGATATTGGGAATATAACAGTAATGTATTGGATGTAATTGTTTGAATTTTCTAGTCACTTCAATTGTTCTACTATATTTAATAACCTTTATGATATGATATATAAATAGTGAGTTATAAAAATTCAAGAACATTGCCTATTTTTTTTAGGCAAGAAAAACTTATTTAATACTTGAAATGTAACATTGCTGTAACTTAAGAAGTTTTTAGGCAAATTGATTGACCTTTTTGATTGCCTCTCTGATTTTCGGGAAATAAGGTAGAAAAAAAAATGAAATAAGTGTACGTTTTTTTTATTCCTGGAAATGAACCTACCTAAAAAATGAATTATTATTATAAAAAATTAAAATCTATTAATTATTATTATAAAGAATAAAATAAATTAATTATTAATAATCATTTGCGGTTCCTCAAAATGTCGCCTTTATTCTGTATTAATGAATTTTACCACCTTAATGTATGTCTCTTGTCTACTTTGTTATATTTTCGTCGTTGTCCAAAAACATTATAAAGATTTTGTTTCCGTCCATTAAAATGTAGTTTCTGAACAGAAAAATAAAAAAAAGCCTCTTCAATTATTATGAGGCTTTTATTGTGATAAGTTTTTTTTGTTTATTTTAATCACATTTTGACTCACACATCATAATTACTTTTTAAAACATTGACTCTTAACCACTGACAGATGTTTGACTCCAAAATTGAATATTCTTGTTTTTGCATGAAAATAAACATAGGTATTTTTCTTTTTTTTTTTTGTATATTTTTAAAACAAATTTGTTTGTAATGACATGTAAGAAACAATCGTTATTTATATATTATTTATTTAGATTCTCTGACAAAGGCACGCAGTGATAGCCGAAACGTCGGGTTTTTTATTAAACGAACTTTCAAGCAATTTCGTTTTTTATTCTTTAATTTAATGAAGACCGTAAGACCTAAACAAAATTCTTACTTACATAAACCTACCTCTATGAGGATGCAAATTTATTTTTTATATATATATATGAGGAAGCAAAATGCTCATACTGTGAGCACAAATAAATACATCCGTAGTCAATACACCTAAAGTATTTCACATAATTATTTTTATTTACCTTGAATTGTTTAGAGTTTATTTTAATTCAGACGATTTTAGTAAAAATCTCACGAATGTCATTAAGTTTCGTCGAATTTCTCTATACTATTCTAAAATCCAATTAAATATAGTAATTATTCACACAAAATTATATGGAATTCGGTAGAATTAACACTGGCTAATAATGAACTGAAAATTTAGTAAAATGTTGACTTCGATAGGTTTTTATTTAATTCTTTTGAATCTCTAACGAAATTCAATTGTATGTAGTGAAACTTAGTTACATTTTTTTCAGCTGGAAATCAGCCATTTTGATTCAGTGAACTTTTCGTAAATATAAATGAAACTCTTGGAAATTAGTAAAATTTCGTTTAATTATGTATGTTTAATTATTATTATTATTATTTAATTATTTCGTTTAATTAATCTTCAATTTAGTCAAACTATGATTTGCTTCTTTAATTAAATTCGCCCCTGATTTTCGGGTATGGATTTTAATTAATTTTGAATTTAGATATTCTTATTCAGTTTCAAGCGACATTAGAATCCATTATGTCTATCTATTATATCTATAATATCTATTAAGTTCATCAGAAGTCACTTAAATGAAATGTAAATTCAGTAGAATTTTCAGGTGACATTTTGAATTTAACATCAATACATTTTAAGCAATTCGTGGATTTCATTTGGACTTGCCAATTTAATGAAATTATTAAGAATTCGGTTGAGTTGAATTTAATAACTATTATAATTCATTCAAATTCAGGGTGGTGATTCGGCGGATGATTTCGAATTCTCAGTAATTTCTCAGTTCGCCCGTTCGAGTTTGTCAATTTTCCCGGTCACCTAAAAGTAACATATTCATATTTGTGGGAATTCGCAAAAATTTATTTTCAATCGTGACGTTCTTTTTAAATATTTTTTAACACAACAGATAAAAAAAATCGTCAAATACATACATTTTCGAATAAAAATATGAATCTTCAACTGGAATAGTGGAATTTTAAACCAAAATGATAAATTTTCAACTTAAAGTATGAATATTTATCTGAAATACTTGAAATTAACTAAAAAGATGAATAGTTGAATTTTGAATAAAAGGAGACAAATTCTCAATTAAATATTTGAATTTTGAACTTGAAAAAAATCAATTTTCAACAGAAAATGGAATAGTTAGACACATTTTTAGTAAAAAATTTTTTTTTACCGTAACTGATGTATTTACCACTAAAATAATGAATCCTCAACTGGAAGAGATGAATTAAAAACAACACAAATTAATTTTTCAACTAAAACAATGAATCTTCATCTGAAATAAGTTGAACTTTTAACTAAAAAAGAATAATTTTCACTAAAAAAGATCAATATTTGTCAACCAAAACTTAGATTATAAATATAGATGTTAATTTTTTCGATATACCAGTCAGTTTCTAATAATAGTATTACAAATGTATGTAATAATAAATGTCAAACATTCTGAGAAAAAAGATCCTCCAACTCCGGTTGGAGCTAATTGAATTAAACTAAAATTATGTTTTAAGTTAGAAAAATTAATTTCAACAAAAAATACGAATTTTCAACTGAAAAAGATCATTTTTCAAACAAAAATTGAATAATTAAATGTGTAGTCAAAAAATGAATGTTTAACCAATGAGATGAATTTTTAACTAAAGTTGTCGAATATTCAACTGGAATACTAGTTACATTTTCATTTTAAGAAAAAAATTATTTTCAACCAATAAAAAAACAAAATTTGCAATAAAATAGCTCATTTTTCAGTTAAAGAAATGCATTTTTAATTAATATGATGAATTTCAACAAAAAAAATTTCACCAAGAGTTATTTTTACAACCAAGTAAATTTATTTCGAACCTGAAAAATGAATGAATTCTTACATTTTCAACCAAAAAGAAGAATTTAAAAAAAGGATATTAACTTCCAAAGAAAAAAGTGGATTTTCTGCCAAAAAAAGTATTTTAAACCTAAATTCGTGAATTTTCAAATAAATAAATGAATTTTAAATTAAAAAAGACAAATTTACATCTAAAATGTTAAATTTCAAAGTAGAAAAGGTCAATTTTCAACTCAAAGTGGAACGGTTAAAGTTTAAGTTGAAAACGTTAACTTTTACCAAAAACTAATAAATTATCAACTATAATGATATATCTTCATTGGAATATTGGAATTTTTTACCTACCAAAAAGATTCATTTTCTATAAAAAGATGAATTTTCCACAAATTACATGAACTTCCAAAAAATACCTACATTTTTTAATAAAAATATCAATTTTCAATTAAATAGTTAGATTTTTATTTAAAAAAAGATCAAATTTCAACCAAACATAGAATAGTTCAATTTTCCGTTAAAAAATTTATTCTTAACTAAAAAAGTCGGATTTTCAGAAAAATAGTTAAATTTTCGGCAAAAAATTCCTTTTCATCCAAAGAAAAAACAAGTTTTCAAACAAATAGCTTATTTTCAACCAAAGAAATTAATTTTGATTAAATTGATGAATATTAAATTGAAATACTTGAATTTTCAACCAAAAAGAATTTTTAAACGAGGAAATTAACTTGCAAAGAATAAAATAATTTTCTACGAAAAAGTCGATTTGTTAACAAAATGCATGAGTTTTCAACGAAATAAATAAATTTTTAATATAAAAAGACAAAATTAGATACAAATAGTTACATTTTGAACTAGCAAAGGTCAATTTTCCATCCAAAATGTAAGGCTAAATTTTCACTTGAAAAAATTAACTTTCAACTAAATCGATGAATTTGATAAAATTTCAACCAAAAATAGAACAGTTGAATTTTCCGTTGAAAATCTATTCCTTAACTAAAATAAAAACGGATTTTCAAAAAATAGTTAAATTTGTAGTTGAAACATTGATTTTCAAGAAAGTAGTTACATTTTTAAAAATAGATGAATTTTCAATTAAAATGACGAATCTTCCAAAAACGAAATTAATGTTTAACAAATAGTCTAGCTTTTAAACGGAAGTAGATGAATTTTCAAGAAAAACAGGTAAATTCTCAACGAAAAATGTAAACAAAATTATTTTGAAATTCAGAAATAATATCTCTTTGAAGCACTCTCTTTTTATAAAATTTGGAAGATTTTAAATTTTGACGAATTTGGACTTAGATCACATCTTTTAAACTCCTTTATTCTAAGTTACAGTTTTAATTATTCAAGAAAATTCTCATTCCATCTAAAAAATTCCTTGTTCTAAATTAAATTGTATTTATTTACGGAATTATTTTCTAAAATAAAAACGATATTATTTTCACTCATACTGTAGATGTCTTTACTGCAGACACTTTTCTAAATTGACGAAAATTATGAAAGCTTTAATTTTGCTAAGATCAGAAGTAAAATCCCGGTTTTTAAATTGAATTCGCGTTTATTTCCCGGTTTCCCGGCCAAGTCGCAACCCTGAAATTAAATCTGAATTATCATTGAATTCAGTCGATTTTAGTGATCTGTTATAAAAAAAATCTTATAATATTAATGAATTGTAATTAATTTCAATAAATTAAAATTAATTATGACTAAAGTTTAATTCATTTCAAATTTCGGCGTTACTAGTGAGTCACTTGAATTTGGTTAAATTGTTCTCTAATTTCATGGAACTCAGTTCAATTTTTAGCATTCTTTGTTTTAATTTAATTCCCTTGAACTGCAATTACTTCAAATAGTCGAATGAAATTCATTTCAATAGTATGATTTCACTTGAACTTATTTAAGTTCAGATGAATCCTTGGTGAATTCAGTACAAGTTCTCAGGATTAAATTAAAATAATTCGAGAAATAAATACGCTATGAAGCCTGAATGTATATTTATAATATAACAAAATAGAGTTTGCATGGAGAGAAGCAACAAAAATGCGTTTTCGTTATGAATTCATTCTCTATTAGAGATTTTTCCAGACAAGACAATGAAAGCACATTGTACATTTGTGATAAGTGAATAAGAAGAAATTCAGATGGTGTGCAGAGTATATAAAAAT
The DNA here is from genome assembly GCA_010014905.2 of Druon quercuslanigerum. Lineage (NCBI taxonomy): Eukaryota > Metazoa > Arthropoda > Insecta > Hymenoptera > Cynipidae > Druon > Druon quercuslanigerum. The sequence continues at coordinate 10,694 of JAAAKG020135026.1, forward strand.
GATGAGATGCAAGATAGTTAATCAGTTATCCTTGACCTTGAAGCAGAAGCTTCAAAAATTAACGTACGAGTATCCGGTATGGGTTCTCCCGTACTGGTGTCACAGCTGCACTGTTCTTTTACATCAACAGATTCGTCCATGGGCCCTTCATCGCTAGGTGTCTCTACCTGATAAAAACCTAAACACTGATTACCATCAGACATATTTTCATACAAGCTGTCCTCAGAATTTCCTCTAGATTGAGACTTTCCATCATCTGCGTTGGAAGTTTCTTGCCACTTATTTGCATGTTTACTGGGAAAATCGCAGGCAATCGATCAAGAGTTAACTAGATCATTTTATAATTATCGTCACCAGGAAATGAATTCATAAGAAAACTGCATTGTCCCCTGTTTAAATTGCTTAAACAAACCTTTAGAAAGATCCAGTTGTATTTTTAAAAAGGTTTGCGATTTTACAACACTTTAGAATGCAAAATATACCAAATTACAATACGAGTATTGTAAACGGGACTCGAACATCGATAATGTTGTTGCATGATTTACAACAATTGCATTTTTCAATAGTAAATTACCTAATCTGTAGAGTTCTGAAAGCAAATACAGTTTAAATACTTTATTTCGGAGATAATTTAAAAATAAATGAATGATATTTTGAATATCACAAGGACTTTAGTTGTTAAATCGCTTCAACAAATCAGAGAAGAAAAGCGAAGATTGATTTGAAAAGCATGATTGGTTAATTTCCGAATCTCTAAGCAAAAAAGTCGAAACAGTTGAGAGTATTTGGATATTTACAAACGTACAAATTTTAGAATGTAATAAAAAATAGAGTTGGTTATCGATTTTGATACCGTAAGTTAAAATTTAGAAACATGAATTTTTTGCAATGGCTCTATTCTGAAATTAAAATAAATTCTGTGTTGTAAAATTAAATTGCGTTTTGGTAACAAACTTCTACTACTTTAATGGAAGTTCACAATCGAATTTCTTTAATGTGTGCCTGAAATTTGAATTTTGAAAATTAATGAATGCCTTGTTAAGAAAATACCTGGGATCGTAGAGTAAGCAATGAGGAAATCTGCGTGGTTTGGAATACGGAATGTGTTGGTTGGCATTCCGTCAGTTTCGGTACGTTCCTTGAGAGAAAGTCCGCCATCGAGTTTGTCGCCCTGGCAAGCTTGGATAAAGAAAAGTTTCGGCTTTCCAGCGAGAGTGGGACATTTTTCGGCAGTGAAATTTATCCAGATCGATTCAGCTTTATAAGGCGTATCGTGAGCATAAAGCAAACCCAATTCTCCATGAGAGAGAACTGCGACGACCAGACAATCATGGTTGGAATGATCCATCTCTGCGACTAAAATTTTAAATGATGTAATTACATATTTAGTGTTCCTTCTGGAACACTCGATATAAGTTACATTTGTATTTAAGTACCTCTTTCCAAATTTTTAATGACATCTTTATGAGTCAAGTTGTGCAAATCATTTACTTCGAAACCGATGTTTCTGAGAGTGTTGGCAAAATTTTCGCAGTCGACGTTCGTTCCACATCGTGGTTTCAAGTGACTAATGGTGAAAAACTCATGGTTAAAAATTAAAGCGACTCCACGCTTCGAGTGACTCATGTTGTAATGCGTTGCATAGCGTTCTGTCGGAGCCGTACGAAGCGGCCCTGGCAAAGGAGAGACGGCATTCCTGCTGTAAAACAATACACAAATTTAGAAATACTTTAGAAACAGAGCAATGCATTTTAATTGATACGAATCCCTAGACTTTCCAACCTTGTGGAATTGGGACGCTCGTGTCTATGGAACGCTCGTAACTTTAAGCCTCGTACGTTTGGCATTCAAGCGTACGTTCTTCATTTTACATTAGTCTTAATTTGCAGCTATCTAAATAAACGTATGTAACATTTCAATATAATTGTGGATCAAACGATAAAATGTAGATTAACTATTTATAAGTTTTATAAACAATTTAATTTGCATTTAATATTGCGGACTAATAAGTTTTTAAATAATATAATAATATTTTTGTACAATGAAGTGTAAAATAGAAAAATTAAAATTGTAAAACTGTATTATAAACAATATTAAGTAATAAGTGAGTTCTTTAATGCTAGAGACTTAGAAGACGGGACTGGAGTAAACTATTATTAATTGGAAAAAAGGAGAGGGAAAGACAATTCATAGAAAGATGGGCGATGATCGAGGAATCAAAATACAATAAATAGTATAAGATGATACAAAAGAAAGAAGTACCAAAGTATTTAAAAAAAGGGGTGGGGCAATGTCTCCAGAACGTCGGATTTTTCGGCCCCCACCACTCTTCCGTATGGGAGGAATACATTCTCACGCAGCGTGTCGGTGAGACGGCTCTGCTACATGCTGTGAAGACCAGCCAAAAAAGCACGAGCAGGAACCCGACCTCTCCCGACTTCACGAAAGACGATCTATAGCTTTAGCCTTTAGCTGTTCCTCAAATTTATTCAGGTTTTGAGATCCCGAGTTACCTTAGAACAATTAGAATTAAACTTATTTCGAAGAGGAAAATATACTTGATTTTATGTAAATAGATATAGGAGACAAGATGTGGGTGTAAAATGTTTCGAATTTAGTGCAGCATGTCTTAGTCATATTATTAGTGAAAAATTATTTTTTAACAAATAAAGAAAGAATGTTTGATTGTTAAATTTTCAACATAAGATTTTTCTTTAAAAAAATACATTTTTAAACTAAAAACTTTAGGTTATATTCAAGTTTGCAGTTGAAAAAATTAATTTTGACCCCAAAAAATGCGAAATTTCAACCAAAGAAATCAATTTTTAATTTAAAAAAAATTAATTTTTAAAGAAGAATCATTCTCCACCGAAAAAGATAAATTTATACCTTAAAGGATAATTTTTCAAGGAAAAAAATGTCAACAAAATTGTTTAATTTTCATCTTTAGAAACGAATTTAAAACTAAA
>JAAAKG020135027.1:0-13662 GCA_010014905.2 Druon quercuslanigerum
TATTTTGTTGCAATTTCGACTTTTTTGGAAGAATATTATTCTTTTTGTTTGTAAATTCATTTCTTTTATTGAAAATTTCACTATTTTGTTTTACATTCGATTGTTTTTGTTATTAAAAATTAATTTTTTTCATGAAAATTTAACGGTTTTATTTTTGATTAGAATTAATAAATTAGTTATAATTAGTTAATTAATTAGAATTAATAACTTTTGATCAAACACTTATTGTTTTAGTTTTAAATTCGCTGCTAAAGATGAAAATTATACAATTTTGTTAAAATTTTTTTCCTTGAAAAATTATTCTTTTAGTTATAAATTTATCTTTTTTGGTGGCGGATTATTCTTCTTCTTTGAAAAAAATTTTTTAAAGTTAAAAATTAATTTCTTTGGTTGAAACTTAGCATTTTTTGGGGTCAAAATTAATTTTTTAAACTGCAAACTTCAGTATAAACTAAACTTTTTAGTTTTTAATATCATTTTATTTAAATTTATTTAAATTTTTTAAATTTTATTTTATTTAAATTTATTTAAATTTCTTTTATTTAATTTTTACTAAAAATATGACTAAGAGATGCAGCACTAAATTTGAAACATTTTAGACCCTGAAATCTTGTCTCCTATATCTATTTACATAAAATTAATTATATTGTCCTCTTTGCAATAAGTTTAATTCTAATTTTTCTAAGGTAACTTGGGATCTCAAAACTTGAATAAATTTGAGGAGCAGCTAAAGGCTAAATCTATAGATGGTCATTCATGAAGTCGGGAGAGGTCAGGTTCCTGCTCGTACATTTTCGGCTTTACACGAGGCCTAATGATTCTAAGGTAATTCGGTATTTCAAAACTGACATAAATTTGAGGAGTAGCTAGATCGTCCTTGGTGATGTCGGACAAGCTCGGGTTCGTGCTTTTTCAGCTGGTATTCACAGCATGTAGCAGAGCCGACTCACCGACACACTACGTTTGAATGTATTCCTCCCATACGGAAGTTTTTTTTAAAGTTTAAGGAATATCAATCCAAATTTCTACTAAATATAAAATATATGTATTACGAAACTATTCTCATGAAAATTCTTAATCAGACAAAAGTTCAAAAAGTTAAATCATTTTCAAAAATATGAAAATTTTGTTTTTAAGAGATCAGTATGTTTGAAGCGTTGTTTTTAGCATACTTGAACAAGATTTACGAATGATCTTGATGAAGTTTTTCAATTGGACAAAAATTATCGAGCGCTAGTTTCGTAATGAGAATGTAATCGTTAAAGTCGTAGGTGCTTTGAGAACATTCTTTAAAAACAAATCGAAAAAAATTTAATTTACAATTTATGGCTGTGATTCCTCGGTAAAAGTGTTTAAAATTCACACTTGATGATTGATGGAATATTATTTATTAATTAGAAGTGTACATTCTTATTAATTTTATAATTAAATAATTTATTAATCACTATTAGTTGACTTAATAACTTATATATTAAGAAAATGATCATAGTTTTGTTCGACGGTGCGAATTAGTTTTTTCTTTCATTTATCTTCTTAGAACTTTCGAATGATTTCCAACAAAAACACGACTTTCTGATTTTCGGCGAAAAAGGACCAAAAAATAGGCATATTTGTTCTGTGACAACCTCGAAACCAGGTATTCACAAAAAACTGAATCTGGGCATAAAAAAATAAAAAAACTGAATCTGGGCATTAGGGGGGTCCGGGCTACAGAGAATAAAAAAACATGTGATTTTTGGCATAAAAATTGGAAAAAATCGAGTTTTTTTGAAAGGCCGTCACTCCGAGAATATTGGCGATAGAAAGCTTGTTTTTTGTTTAGTTTTATGCAGAATTTTATCTATTTTATTTTTTGTGAGAACACTTTTACATCTTAAATGCACAGCAAAGCACTGATCCAATGAAATCTAACACTTTTCACCGTTTCCCAAAAAATTGTTCCTGTTCCGGGACGAAATTCTGTTTACAGAACCTGACCCCATACTATTCACGCCCAAATGAAGTAATTAAGAGAAAAAAATGAATGCCACAGAATTTACCACATTCGCACCATTTTTCGACCCGATGACTGAACTAACAATGTTTCCAGTTTCACAGAAGTACTTTCTTAAAAGTTAAGATGAGGAAAAAGAAAAATATAACTAAAAATAAATAAAGGGGCGAATGTTACGTGCCCCATATTTGAATTTTCGAGTGAAATGATCACGCATTCTCTTCCCACATATGAAGATGTTATTAAGTATTTATTTCTGGTGCAATTTAATCTGCGAGAACAAAAAAATAAGGAAAATGTCGAATTAAGAGAGATTATAGATATTGTTAGTAAGACTATGAATAAGATTTGGGTTTGTGCGTCCTTGCCAAAAGTTTCTGATATTGGTACCAAAAAGAAGATTAGGGATACTATGAAAATGGTCCGAGGTTGGCACTTCACCAGTTTCAACACGTACAAATTTTTTTTTTATTGTAGTAAAGAGACACAGACGTGAGGGTGTCTGTCTGGTTCTCGCCCCGGTTGTTCAAGTCTTGTGAGGGAGGAGTTGTGACGGGGCATTATAGACCCCGCACAAAACATAATAAAACTAAATACTTATCTGTCGAGATCACTGGGAAAATGAGCCCAGAGTAACGAATCCACTATTTTCATAAATTTGACGCCAACCTCGGAACTCCTTAAAAATCTTATTGATTTCATTTGGTTAATTAGTCGATAATCTTTCGTTCCATATACTGCGATGGAATTTAAAACGGGTGGATCACCAACCACAACAACGAGCTGTTGAAAGTCAACATCACCTGAGATGCGAAGCCATGGACCAAGAAGAGGTTTCTCAGTATATGCTCAGTGGATGAGATTCCCGCTCGCACAAGAGTACTGAAAACACAGGACCAATCGACACCACCATGTTGCCTGGAAGCCAACTGAAGGCTGTCTCACTTCCTCTCGGTCCCTCTCACTCCACCAATCTTATTTACAATCTTCTGATACCAGGGGCGCTCCAACTCGCAATTTGAGGATGATTGGAGATGCCACTCTGTAAGATTCATTCGTTACTCTGTACTCGTGAGAAGCACGCCGCACGCCGCTGAAACTAGTTCGTTGCTGACCTGGGACAAGGTCATGGCTAGTTGTAAAGTGTAACAGTAAACTCAGTCCGTTCGTTAGTTAGTAAAGAAATGGAAGTTATAGTTCCAATCAGCCTATTGGCGTCTTCCACCCACTACTTCACTATTTTTCTTATGCCGTTAAAAATGTCACTCCTTACTTACACCAATCTATCGAAGTGATCGGAGCAGCGAGATAATGTGTCAATTTCGTTTTAATTTTGGTAGTTTTGGTTAAAACTACCTGGTGCCCTTCTGGAAAATTGTTCGACTCATCTACGAGTCGAAGTCATCACTAAAATCGTAGAATTCGTGAAAAAGTAATAATTGGGCAAAAGCGCGTTTATAAATGGCGTCCAACGTGGGGCTCGAGTGACGCGGAAGGGAAGTTAGTTAGAAATGTAAAATCGAATTTAGTTGGAATGTTATAAATTCCAACCTCGAATAAAAATCAGAGTTCAAGTTTTAAAATATTTGGGAAAAATAAATTTTAATATGAATGAATTAGAACGATGAAAGTTCGAATCATAAGTGTAAGTTGTTTTTGTCGCCAGAACAATGGATGGTGAGTCGGCAATCGACTAACTAAGTAAATAACAGCTCGAGTGTGTTTGAAATCACGAGGGCAAGTAACAAAAGAAGCCTGGTGGAAAACCACGAAATTAGAATAAAGGTATAAAATGAACTTTATTCTGATTTAATTAATATCCTAAAGTGGGAATAAATTTGTTTCTTCAATGTTTTTGAAGTTTCAAGGATTAACAAACAAAATCAGCAAAGGCCTTATAAATAGTAAAAAGTGGGAAATGAAAAATCCCCAAATGCCAGAATGAATCAATTGAATTGATGTTTGAGGTGACTGAGTAATAATCAAACATGAGTCACCACATGTTTAAGTTGAACAAGGGATTGAATGTTGATTTACAAACCGACTAACACAATTGAGTTAATTAAAAATTAAGCCTTGTCAAATTAGTAGAATTCCTTTATATTTCGAATCTTAATTGAAACTTAATTAAAATTGACTTAAATTGATAAATTGTTAGATGCAATAAAATTTGAAGTCAAGGTGAAATAAAATTAACATAAAGTAAAAAAATTAAATCAAATAGTGGTGGAAATGCCACTAAATTAGAATAAAGTTGTAGATAAAATAAAAATTATTATTATTTAATTCTGAATAAATCAATTATTGCTGGGACAAATATGTAACAATCCTATGAATAATTGACAAAATAATTGAATTTAAAATTTTAGGCAATTATCCATCTGGATGAATTGTTGGTTTATCCCTTTTGATGATTCAGGGATGAGTGGGAAACTGTCATAGGGATGAATTGAGGCAAGAGTAACATAACCGCAATGCAGCCTGCATTGGTAGTTGGCCACTTGTTGTTTGTTTATCCTTTTTGATGGGTCAGGGATAAACAAGACAAAGTAAAAGTTAGGTTTACTTGTTCAAAAATTAATTTTTTTTCAATTATTTAAATTTAAATTCAGCCATGGTAATTATGGTTAAAATATCAATTCCTTGTTCCGCCTTATTGATGTCCCCTTATTGATGTCTCAGTTGCTGCAATGCAGCAACTGAAATGACCTCAATTCCGCCCGCGTAACGAGCCACAGATAAATTGAGGCTAGTGTGGGGATAGTGAATTGAATTATATTCGACCATGCGCATGATAGCACTAATTTGATTGATTGTGTTTATGTTCATTTAAATTGATTACCTGTGATTTCTTGAAATATTTTGAATTTCTGTGTACATTTGAACCTCTCATTTAAATTAAAATTTCGGACGAACGGGACTTTGAGATCCCTCCCTACGTATTATTCATGTCTGGAAACGACCTCAGACAATACTTGGGCGATAGAGGGGAGGACATATCGGGATCCTTGGACGTTCTACGGGCCTGGGCCCTACGGTCCCTATGAAGGACCATTTCGGTACCAGAAGTGTCCCAACCTCCGGACTATGAATTGGGGATGGACTTTGACAACAGGCATCGTCCAGCCGAGCTGCAGGGGCAATTGAGGAAATATTGGGCGAATTTTACTCCTTGTGGGAACAGTGGGGTCGCGCATTGGTAGTGAGGCGGACCCCAACGAGGAATGTTTAAGGGCCGCTCGGATATTATTTGAATCGCCAGCGAATAGTATGGGGATGCGAGTTAGCATTGGGCCCCTTGGGCTACTAGCGTTCATACGTCCGTCACTAGTACATCCTCCGTGTTCTACTATACACGGCCGGTGATGAAATTGACCAGTTATACGCCATCGAGCCTAATGGACTATAGTGGGGTCCGGGACCCCGAATTCATTCCCAGCCACTAAGAAGGCATACCACGACTCTCCACTTCTTTCTGTGTGCACTATGACGACGCACAATTGTTCTGAATAGCCAATAATGTTCCGAACTCGCGATCTCACATGTATCACACCCTTACCAATCCAAATAGAGGATGGGAGGGCAGTCCGTTCGCGCCATCTTTAGAATTTGTGCCAAACCGAACTCAGCCCATTCAGAACATGGTTCAATCGGGCTTAAGGCTAAATAAAACCTCTCCGGTCCATAGTGCAACCTTCATTATTGTGGGGGCATCAGCTGGAGTAGAGGCAAACCCTGTGGCATCTACGCCTTCCGCAGCGGGAACACAGCGATTTAACCCCTCCTTTTAGCAGGCCACCTTTGAAATGCCTCCCTCAACCTTACCACCGTATTCAACCGTTTTTGTACATCCCATTCAGTCAAAAGAGGCTATGCCCCCTCCCACGCAGAACTCTCAATATAGGGCCCACTATAGAACCGTGGATATTATTGTAAGAAATTGGAGGATCACGTTCAGTGGAGATAATGACACCAGTGAAGAAAACTTTTTAACGAGGATAGAGGAGGGGCGTTCAGTCTCAGGCCTTACGGATGAGGAACTGATGATTACGATTCCATTCATCCTGGAGAAATTACACCTGCAATGGTGCCGTTATAATTCTCATGCCTGGCCTACTTGGCAGCATTTAAAAATGGCTTTTCTAATGATGTACGGAGACATCAATTATCAGTGGCATCTTGAAAAACAAGTCGTCATTCGTTATCAGGGTCACGATGAAAGGACCGCTGCTTTTCTAACATGCTTGCAGGCTTTATTACTCAAGTTTCAACGGCGGGTTACCATGAAAGAGCAGATGGACCCTGCCCACCGTAATCTCAGGCCTGATCTTCAAAGGTCTTAATGCTGCTTGCAGTAGAAGTGGAAAGAATGGCGAATTTAAATAAAGGAGAGCGTTTACCACCCAGCTCGGAAGATTTATTCTTCCCTGAATTGGCTTATGCCAAAAAAACTAAACTCTCTCGCCCAGCTGGTAAAAATACCGGTGTTAATAAATCGAGCAAGGCGCACTGCTCTCTTGAGTCCTTAGTGAGTGTACTGGTGAATTTGGTAGACCAATTAAGCGCCAGAGCCTCGTTACGTAATGAGCCTAAGCCGGTTAATAATGGGAAATATAGAAATAATAATAAACCCAGTCCAAATACCAATAGGCCGAGCTTGACGCGGGACGTTCGGGGGAGGCGTTGGTTGTTTGTTTGTTTGTTATGGACGAACCGGTATATGATGGTATATGAAATCCGATGTTGACACTTAACCAGTTTCAACACGTAAAGATTTTTTTTTTATTGTGGTAAAGAGACACAGAAGTGAGGGTGCCTGTCTGGTAGTCGCCCCGGTGGTTCAAATCTTGTGAGGGGTAGTTTTGACGGTAAAAAAACGTTCAAGATGCTCATTTGAATTTTCAAGGTCACTTGAAGCTCAAGACGATTTTTCTTAGAGTGAACTCTGTTCCCGGATAAATTTTTTTGTAGACTTCAGGCTGTGGATTGTTATCACAACACCCCCAAAATACACACAGACAGTAACAATCATTTCGGATAAGATGTAAAGACTGTGACTATGTAGATATAAACGTGACACTCTTGACAATGTCACTTCTCTGTGACTAGTTACAAAAAAAGACACTTTGTCTTTACTTTACTAACTTTTGGATCAACATGAACAGCTACTAGAGCAGTTATAGCTCGTGCCATAGCGAGCTCTTTCAGTCAAAGTACTTATTGTTAAATTAGTAGGATGTCTTATATATTTAAACCGTTCAGCGTAAATTCTTGGATCAGTGGCGTAGTTAACGTCACATTTCCCTAAAATTAGTATCATATCAACGACTTCAGTACGTAAGTAATCAGCCATATTGCGAAATTTCTTTTGAAACTAACAAAATATCGCAAACATTGACAATAACTACTTTTTTTCTTTATTTTCCAATGACTCAAATTACGAATATAAAAACGGCAGCATTTAGAATTTTTATTGTGGTAATTAATAATAAATGGTAATGAGGCCGCAAAGAAGCATCAATATCAGAGAAACAAATGCCTCGCGATGGAGTGTGAATTTAGTCAACTACTCTAACGAAAAACAAATGCCTGCCACTACACTGCGATCGGTCAGGACGTACATAAATCCTTTGAAGCTGAATTATTTTAACTTTGATCCAAAGAAATTTCGCAATATGGCTATTACTTACCTACTGAAATCGTTGATATGATACTAATTTTAGGGGCATGTCACGTTAACTACGCCGCTGCATCAAGACTTTACGCTGAACGGTTTCCAGACAGAAGACATCCTACCAATTTAACAATAAGTACTTTGACTGAAAGAGCTCGCAATGGCATTCTTGTTCGTGAACGCCGATATCATAAGTACAACCAAAATGATGCAAACGCTATAACTGTTCTAGCAGCTGTTCATGTTGATCCACAAATCAGTACTCGACAAATTGAAAGAGAGATAGGTATACCACAAAGTACAGTATCAAGAATTTTAAGATGTCTGAACATCATGCTTACCACATTACTCTAACGCAAGCCTTAAGGCCACATCATATTTTAGCGCGTATTAATTTTCGTGAATGGGCTTTGCAAATGGTACAGAAACATCCTTAGTTTTTTTCGATATGTACTTTGCTCAAATGAAAGTAAATTCTACAGCGACGGACAGCGCAATAGACTTAACTGTCATTATTGATCGGACGAAAATCCTCACTGGTACAGACCAATAGATCATCAAAATCGATGGAGTGTTATGGTGTGTTGTGGAATAGTAGATGGCTATTTAATTGGACCCTACTTTTTGGACGGAAATGTTGTCAGAGACACTGACTTAGAGTTATTAAGGGACCATTTACCTGGACTATTGGAGAACGATGACTTAGCAACAGGACAAAAAATGTGGATTACAATGAGATATGGATTGGACTAGGTCTATTCGAATGGCCCCCCTGCTCACCAGATCTAACATCACATGATTTCTTTTTGGGGGTTATATTAACGAGGTAGTTTTTGCTCAGCGACCCACAACAACAGAAGATCTGATGGAAAGGATTCGGGCAGCTTGCGCAGCCATCTCTCGAGAAACTTTGCTAAAAACTGTAGACGGTTTTGAAAGTCGTCTACGTTTGTGTCTTCAATCCAATGGAGAGCACTTCGAACAGTTACTCCGTGGCTGATTGCAACAATGGTAGCAATTGTGAGAAGCAAGGGGACTCACGTTAATCAACCACACGAAACGTGAAAGGCAAGGGGACTTACGTTCATCAACCACCCTAAACGTGAGAGGCAAGGGAAAGTTTCGACAAGAAAGTACCTCAAGGGAAACAGAACTGCCTACGTCTACTCGGGACACAGAGTTCAATCTAAGAAAAATCGTCTTAACCTTAAAGTGACCTTGAAAATTGACCTAAAGGTCATAATGGTCAAGGTGATATACACTTTAACAGTTCATTGACTTTTGTGAAGCATCTTGAACGCTTGTTTACCCTGAAAAACAAAGACAATTGAGAAAAAGGGTATATGGTCCTTTCTCCGAAATTTGAGTTTAATTTTTTACCTTTCCAAGGTCACAAAAACCATTTTTCCACAGATAATTTTTGACGTGAAGTTTCCTGCTCTTTTGAAATCCGCAGTCAAAAAAAGAGGTTCTCATTTAAGAAAAGGGTAGGAAAAGGGTCTTATCTCCATTTGACCTTGGAAATTGACATCAAGGTCAAAATTGATGGTACAGTCAAATGTCCCCCTCGGTCCTGGTCAACCTTTGAACGAACCATTTCTTCGTTGATAAAGTATTTTAGAAGATATTTTGGAATATAGATTCAAATTGGTCCCAAGAAAGTCCTCAAATTCAAAAGAAAAATTTTTGATGTTTTTATGGGCGCGAAAAATAAAAGGTAAAAATAAAGGTACATTAAAACATGATTATCTCTTGCAGAATACTATCTTAAAATCTGGCAGAAATTGAGAAGACTCTAGGCAACCCCAAAAGTGCAAAAAAAAATGAAATTGAGAAAGACTTTAAAACTCTGCATAAAATGTTTGTAAATCTCTTTGCTCGCGCGCTTTACCTAGATTTGAATCGATCGATTCCATATTCAGTACTCTTCATGGGGGTCCCAATGCACTACGATTAGGCATGGTATTTTTTTGCGATTTCTGAAATTGGTTCAATCGACAAATTGATAGCTGGCACGGAATAATTTGTAACATATAATCGACTTTAAATATTTGATTTACAAAAAGCTTACTTTTTCCCACGTTAGATCAATGAGAAACTTTATGGTTTTGTGCGATTCCTAAATATTAATTGATTTCGCTCAATTTTGAAAGAAAAAAATGGTTTGAGTATTCGAACAAAACTGGAGGGTGAGAGCAGAGAAATTCCACAAAAATTTCAAGTATAAGTAAGAACTTCCGTAATGAACGCGAAGCTCCTTATCAATTCCCATGTGAATTTTTTCAATTTACCGTGCGAATTTCATGTAGAATTCCACGAAGAACTATCATGTATTTGTCTTTACGCAGATTGTTTTGCCTGGGCAAGCTGTAAATGGATAATCTGGAAAAGGTTAAGAGTGTACTGTAAAAAATCCATGTAATTTTACATGTTATTACGGTCGAAATTACTTGACCCCTAGAATACATAATGACCCTCAATAGCCACAACACTAGTGCGAATTCGCACCTCGCGAAATTACTTACTTCTGTGACTTTCTGCCTGCGTAAACCAAGGGTCTCCCCGCTACGACGAATATGCTCTTATCCTAAGCTATTTGTTACGTCAAAGCTGATCTCATTTACTTTGAAACCACTTAGACAGCAAGATCGAATCATGAAAGGAGTGAAAATTTGCACTAGTGTGGTAGCGGTGTGTATGAAGTCGATGCCTGTGAAATTGTAAGTTTTTTTATTTTCTCCAATGGAATAAAAGGAATTATATTGAACGTAAGTATTTTAACATATTTTATTGTTTTTAATCTAAATTTAAGAAATACCTAATTATTTTTTCATATTTTTGCAAAAATTTTGCGGTAATATTTTTGTGTGTATAAAACATAAAATAACCCAAGAAAAATGTTCATTATTATTACAGAATGTCCGAACAACAACAATTACGTTATAATTGACGCAATTACATGTATAATACAATGTTATACTGAACGAAGCATCGATTAATGCGAGTGTTCTGTACAATCTATGCACAGAAAATCGTTTCTTCAGGCCGTGTTACGTTTTTAAGAGATTGAGCTTTCGCTTTAATTCAACCACTTCTACAGCGACGTTTGGAGCGGGAAACGGTGCGTCTAACTACTAGGCTACTTACTACTAAAGTTTTGAGCGTTGATGAACCGCCTGCAGAGTACCTCTTTTACTTTGACAACAGCGCCACCTGACATGCGAACTATTGGGTATCTCAAAGTTATTAGAGATATTTTAATGGAAAAGAGCCATGAATATCAATTCATTTTAATAAAAAATATTATTCTAAGGTATAAAATTAATTATTTACGATAAAATTCCTTGTTAATATTGAATTCAAATTCCATTTTCTTCCCAATACTTTCAAATTGGTAGCGCTGAAGTAGCTACCCAACAGACATATTGACGTGACTTGATGTATGTTGACGAAAACTAACCTTAACTCAAAGTTGTTTGCTGTCAATCGTGAATTGGTCGAATAAATTATCTCTGACAACTAACCATAAAATTTCATTCTTTTTCATTATAATCATTAAATATTTACAGATTTGCATACTATTTTGCTCTATGACAATACTTCCTTTTGTAGATGTACTATAGACCTAAATGATTTTTTTCACGTCTCCCAACTCTCCCTAGAGAATCTCTAGTCGCGCCCAAGCACTGGAAATAAAGTGCACCCAGCAAATTTACGAACTTGTACCAAGTACTTTTACATTTCGTCTATTTAATTCATACCGAAACTTCTAAATATGCTTTTATTTTTTAATACGTCAATTTAATGCTCTACGTATATGTACAACGAATTAGAGGGAGCAAATAATTTCAAGCGCAATACACTGCAATTTTAAAGGTTAACTGTCAAAGCACCGATGTTACGGTTTTATCACTATGTTCATTTAAGTCAAATTGCAGCGTAATGTTAATTAGTATTGCCGTTTCGTCCATTTACTTCATTAAAAATTAATTTTAGACACTCCGTGGGTAAAATTACTGATGACTGATTTACAGCATAACTTTTTAACAGCGTAAGAGTATATAAAGTTTAATATCTCGAAAGAAATTTCAACAATTTTTTTAAATGGGATGAAACTGTAAAAAATGTATTTGCGCCACATGAAGAAGAAAGTAAACTGGAAATCTACCATGAAACATCACTCAAGAACTAAAAAAAATAACCTTGATGCCAAAAGAAGTATTACAAGCGTTTAAACAATTGGGCTACTTATAACACACACATTTTTTGTTCTATAAGAGACCTCTCAATTAAACATACAGTAGCTCTTTCTACACTCGCAATCGAAGAAATGCAGTAAATCTACATTCATCAAATACAAATTATAATTACGAAAGCAGATAGTTCTCTATAATGAGAAGATACATTGTACGCAACAATTTTGACACGCCTTGGAAACGTTTATGATATTTGAAAACACAACCTACAAGTCACTTGTCAAAATATGAAATAATTACGTACGAAATCTCCGTTGTCACTGGCGGCCTGATTATAGCCATATTCATGTTCCTCTGCCATTAACGATTTGTATAAACAATTTTCTACACTAATTTTTCAAACTGTCGAAAACTAGTAATATGAATTAACAAGATTCTGGGATTCTTGACATGTCATTAAACAACCTTATTTTGTGTTAACTCCGCTCTCTGCCAGGACGGCCAGAGCGAGGTGTAAGGTGGATATGCAGTAATTTCATGCCAGGGATGGGATTTCGATCCCTCGTTAGTTTCATGGTGTATTTACCATAGAGTTAATACAGATAGAGGCGACAAGTCATAGGTCGCTCTGTAAGCGTGACCGTCCGTCACAACTTCACTGATGGAGAAAGAGACAGAGCGCCTCGGGTTCTCTTTTCTGTCTTTGTCGCACATCAGCGTTTAAGCTTGGAGAGTGGGGAGTGGCATTAGAGTGGGGTGACTGGTCGGGTCTTACTGATTTTCTTTCTCTCTCTACGCGGGGATGGTTCCCAAGCTGGCTTGTCGCCTCTATCTGTATTAACTCTATGGTATTTACATGCCTGTTTGCTGGTTGTCAGCCAGCAGAAAAATCATAAGAGTGAAAGAGACAGAGAGCGGGAAATTGGAAGAATAGTACTCTCTATCTCTTTTACTCTAATGACTTTTCTGCTATCTAGCGACCAATTGACAGACGTGTAAATAAATACAGCATTAGATCTCTTCTTCTACAATCTGCAGCCCTATACATCGCCCCCACTTTTTTGATTTTCTTAGCTTTCGGCAGGGCTCGGAAAGTACAATACCCTAGATAATTTACTTATATTTTTACGGTTTGCCTCCACAAACATAATCTCGAAAACTTGTTTCCCATTGAAAACAATCCTTGAAAAAAATTTTAAAAATCGTATAGTTTATATGAGGAAGTTGGTTTACGAGATTATATTTTATTAGGTACAATTTTTTCCTAAAATAAATATAAAAACATATGAAGATCCTGGAAGGCGCTTATAAGCAATATTATTTAATATTCTGAAGCAAATTAAACATTGTGCAACTTATCCCATGGAATTTAGGGCAGCCCGGAGTGTTTTTTTTACTGTTTTACTTCAGTTGACATTATTTTTTAATTAACAATATTAGCGTTACCAGAAATTCAAAAAAGTGAGATTATGTCGAGTTCTACAGATCCGCCATCTTAGCACGTAATTTACTAGGTATTAAACCTGTTTTCTACGTAAGATACTTCACTTAGTTATTTTACGTTAAAAACCCGTAGTTACGCGTAACTGCCCATCCTTGGCATCCGGGCGGTGAACTAATCCGGCAGCTGGCGCTCCCATCAAGACGGCTTAAAAAGGGTTCAGGGACAGTGTGGTATATATATATATATGTATACTTAGGGCCGGGTGATCCAACTCATGGTCTAAAAATACATGGTCTAGCCACGCGCAACTAAAAAAAAGTTAACCAATAGGAAGCAATTCTACCGATTCTACCAC
>JAAAKG020135028.1:0-13662 GCA_010014905.2 Druon quercuslanigerum
TGAAGCCAAACAATCAGCAGCTCTTATATTATAAGGCAGAGAATTCCAGAGGTTAGCAGAAGAGATAGAAAAGGAATGTGAGCTAACTTTTGCTCCCCTTAAATCACCTGGATTGAAGTCGGGCCCAGAGGCTTTCATTTCGGACTGTCAAGACGGTGTCATTTTCACCTTTACATAGAGTCGCCACATTTTAAGCCAAGATATTCCTGATAATAGCTGCAGGGCGTATGATGCACACCCGGAGCATTTAGGACATATACTATCTAGTTGTCCAACTCATGCGGGAACGATCTATATTCAAAGGCACAATGCAGCACTAGGAGTGCTTTATTACCATCTGTGTCACTCCTACGGCATTAACCTTAATATCGCTTCACTAAACGCTCCTAGGGAAATAGAGTCAATTGTCCAGAATAAGAAGTGCTGCATATACTGGAACCTTATATTCTCGGTCATTGTTTCTGTTGCTCACTCGAGGCCAGACATAGTTCTCCTTGACTTCAATTATTTGCTAAGCCCTGAGCTAATTTTAATATCCCCGTACTTTTCGCGCGTTAAACACTGGAGCTCTGGGTGGAACTCGCTCTCTCGCCGCAGGTGCATCTAGCTGGTATCAAGGGATATAATTAGGTATTAGGTGAAAAATAAAATGACAAGTGTAAATCAGGATATTTCCAGTTTTTAGAGAAACTCTCTTGAAAAATCAATGTATTTATTGAAGGGTGTTTATTACCCTTGGCCATAGAAAATATTTTCTCAACTATTTTGAGATTTAACTCCTTTCTTAACGAGTGGCGAGGAGGTATACTCCCGTCCGCTTATAAGAGGCTATGATTCTCGAAGTAAGTTTGAACTTTCAAGTGCTAACTTCCTCAACCAAGGTAGACAGGTATACTGTGCCATACTCTTCAGTTAGCCAAGTGAAAATAAGATTCACGATAATACTTTCCAAGGATTTTCTACTAAGAAGGCACTTTCAGCCAAACACAATTTCTATACTTTAAAAATAAAGTGGAATTTATAACACTTTTCGTCTTAGGATAGTTTTGCTCGAAAAGAAATGTTTAAAATAGGCCGTAAACGGTAAAGTCCAAAACGGACAGTTGAACTCGTGCAGAAGTTACGACTAACCGTATTTTGGGGAATGAACGCTCTTGGGACCGGATTTACATGATATACGTGGTTCGCTCCAGAGATGTTTTCTTTTTAGAAAACTTGAGAACTTAGGTTTTTAAGCCTAAGAGCGTAAATAGTCTCCAAGTTTTTTCCTTGAGGATAGATAATTCTAGTCTAGCTGCCCTATTAAGGGTTGCCTATAGAGAAGATCTACGCTGTATCCCGCTGGTGACAATATATATATATATATATATATATATATATATATATATATATATAGTTGCGACGATTGTACCCGCAATATTCTTTTAAATTAATCGTCCTTATCATCGGCGCCTTTAGAGGTGTCAAGCTTTAACTCGTTAATAGCCTGAAAAGCATCCTTGCGTGTCAGCTAAATGCTAAAAGACTAGCGGGGAAAATGCAGAAGGCTGTGTCCTTGGGTCACTCCGTGTCCTTAGGGTGCACGAGACTTTTGCCGGATCGTCGCATCCATTCCGTCAAATACTGTTACTACACTGCAAGAAAAGTGACCTGAATCCGAAAAACAGGTTTTTACGAATGCATCTGTCTGTCGTTATGTATGTATGTCTGTCTGTATGTCTTTCTGTATGTCAAAAATTCTCTGTACGGATATTCATAGTATTCAAAAAGACAAACAATTTAACATAATGACTTTTAAAAAAATACCAGAGTTATAGCGTTTACAAAATTCCAAAAAACATACTAAAATGGACATTTTAAGCCAAATAAAAAAAATTCAAATTTGACAGCTTAAAAAATGATGAAAAATCCAAAAATTACAATTTTACAATAACAAAGTTTTTTGAAGAATTCGCGTTGCTTTAAACGAGCCAATTAAGCTACGTCTGTTTTAATACTAATTCGTGTTTTATTGTAATAATATACATTTTTGGAAATGAAATACAATTTGAGGGACAGATTCGACTGCGAAGCACGAGATACGTGATAAAAATGTATTCGTTAAAGCCGAAGAAGCTGTCTTGGCTTTGACCTTTAGTTTTAAAAAGTATGTGCATAAGTGTGTGGAATATACAAAGACCGAGCGCGTAGCGCAAGGTACATATATAATCGAGCGCGAAGCGTAAGAACCACCACGATCGCGCCATAGGCACGCTCAAACTTGCGAGCCTATCTCACGATCGCGAGACGTGGTTATGGCTGGAATTTTACCACGATTTCGCTGGAGTCGGATAATTTAACTTTTAATCAATTTCTACTTTTGACAGAAGACTCATATATAATATTTTAAATTGGGAATCTTTTACTTTTTTCTTCATTTTACTACTAATATAACTTGGATTTTTACTAAATTGTCTCCCTCCTAAAATTGACTCGGACTTTCATTACTAATTAGTAAGTTTTTATTTACTCCTATTGTTTTTTATCTTCGCATAATTAAAATAAGATTGTTATTTTTACGCCTTGAAAAATGAGTTTCGAAGATTCCATCCAATTTCGACGTTTTGAGGCTCGCTTAGTCAAAAAAAATAGTTTTTAGGTCGGTATCTGGCTGTCGCCGTTGTCGCTGTTTTCGTTGTAGTCTGTAAACACGGTCACATTTGAAGGAAGTATTTAATTAAATTGCCCTTGGGCATGCTTTATAAGGATGCGAAAAGAAAGGAAAAGATTGTTATCCAGAGAGTATTTTCAAAATTATTGAGTGCATTTTTTTCAAAATATAAACATTATAATTACGCCTACTCATAGTACTTAAAAATTTAAGCAATTCATCCACATGACTTTTTGCGGGAACAATAAAAGTGTCAGAGTTATAGCATTTTCAAGATCAAAAGAAAAAAATAAAATTTTAAGCCAAAAAACGCACGATACAAAAAAGTCTTTGGGATTTTGAAAGCCGTACAAGATTATCAAAACAAATTTATGAATTTTGTTCTAAAAACCCGAAAATTTAAATTTTGATTGCACAAAAAATAATGGAAAATAAAAAATTCAATTTTGCGGTCAAACTGTGCTGGATGCAAAAAGATGAATGAACCAAGCTTTTGCACCCATAAAATATCTAGAAATTTTCTAGAAAGGATTTTTTATAGAACACGTAATTTTTGTTTTCTTCGTAAAAAACAAAATTGAAAATAAAGAAATCAAATTTTTGGACAAATGACATAAACTATGCAAAAAATGAATAAACAAAAGTCAATAATTTTTTCACAGGACGCATAGTTTTTTTATCGCAAAAAAGTAACATTTTTTATAGAATTTCTTCTTTTTTAATAATAAAAACATATTAAAGTCATCATGAAAAAAAAATTAGTAAATTATTATATATATATTATAAATATCTGAATAAGCAGTACCAGATTAAGGTACATAAATAAATATAATATACATTTAACATAATAGTGTTAAACATTATGTAGAAAAGTTCAAAGTTCGGACGAAATTGAGTGCGAAGCACGAGATACATGATGAGAATGTGTTCGTTAAAACCAAAGGAGATTTAACAAAAGAGAATTGAAAATTAACAAATAGCCACAAATATTTTCCAAAATATCATATCGCAAACAAATTTTTTATGGGAGTTATGGGGGTAAGAAGAAAAATCGAACCTTTGATCTCGAACAGAGAATTTATGGAGCATTTAAAAGAATTTCAAGCATTTATTGTCTAGAAAAAAATAAGTAATATGCATTTTTTTACCAAAACACTCACCTTTGAAGCAAATATATATTTGTCTTTAATTCTATACTACTTATGCAAAAAATATGTTTTCTGTTACTTTGACATCTTTTATAGGTAATTTGAATTTAGCGCCCTTTAATCATTCTAGCTATTTAAACGATTACAATTTGAAATAATATAAAAAATGTAAAAGAAAAACATTTTTTCTTTGAAAGGTATTAAAAATAGATTTTTTCAAGCATATTCTCGAGCACTTAAACCGTCTAGAACACTAGGTTGTTGGAAAAAACATACAGTTTCTCGACTCTTCTGAATGCCACCTTCGCTCGTTTATGCACCAAACTTCACACTTTTCAAAAATCGCTCCGCTTCTACCCTTAGAACGCAATGCATTATCGCATTTTAATAGAAAAATTCAGTTTTTGAAAATAGAGCCTTAAGTTCGACCTTTGAAAATAAAATTAAAAGACCGAAAAATTAAAGAACTTTTTCCTTGAGCTGTAAGATTGAGGTAATAGCGTGAATAAATTAATTTGCTTAACGACCTTCTCGTACTTTTTGTCTTTCCTTTGCCACTTTTATGGAAATTTTAAGAGAAGACAACTTCTATCTCGCGCCCAATAAATCGCAGTTCTCTCAAACTAAGAAGAGTAATACAATTTTTCTCATTTGCTTCAGTCACGAGAGATTTTGTTTTATTTTTTATTTGAATAATAATAATTATTCAATATCTTCTTGAAATTATGAAAATTGATATTAATTTCAAATACGTTTAGACTGAACTCTAGAATAATGAGCATGTGGATATTTTAGATCTATAATTGAGTGCAGTTAATTATAATCGGAGTTTTCGAATATGCAGCTGTGATGCCTAACTAAATAAATACAGATTGTGAATGTGATTTAAATTGTAGATTAGGGATCATTCACAAAATACGTGATACGTTTAGGGGGAGAGGGGTGTACCGAAATACCATTCTTCATGTTAAGACCAATGGAAGAAGTATCATGAAGGGGGGAGGGGATCAGAAGTGCCTGAAAAATATATCACGTATTTTTGAATGGCCCCCTTCAAACTTCTATCAAAATTATTTCTATATAATTAAGGTGGATGCACTGGTTATCGTCACTGCATTAGTTATCGTCAGATAGCCCAGTATTTTTTGTATTACAATATTCGCTCTTGCCACGTGTGGTAAAACTTGCGATTTTAGGTCCGTTTCAATATTCTTCAATCAAATTACTATATTTTTCTCATGTTAACTTGGTTATGTGCCTGACGAGAACTAAGGCACTTGCATAATTTGAATTTGTATCGCGAATAAAAAATTGACTTTAATCAAATATCATGTTAAGTAATAAAAATGCAGTTTTTCTCTATCTACTTATATCGGTTATGACTTTTGTGATGATAAAAATTAAGTTTTAAATACAATTATAAGCATATTTAATTTCCAATTTAGCTTAAGGTGACGATTACTAGTGCATTTACCTTAGCGCTATATTTAGACTTCTCATATTTTGTTTTCAGCTATGCATAAATTCTGTATCGTTTTTGTGAACGTTTAAAAATATAATTTATTTATAATAATTTTAAAAATAAATTATGCTTGATAACAATGTTTAAAGTATTTTTCCAATATCTTTGCTTTTTCCAGCTATATCTGTGGCTAGGTGAAGTTGGTTCAGCTATGCACTTCTTTTTTATATACCCACCTCGAAAGTGAAGATTTTTATTCCCGGATTTTAATATAAATCGAATTTTTGACATTTTTGAAATTTCCATATATACGTAGAGGTAGCCAGACGTCACTCCTGTAAGATGCATATTATATAAGCAAAAGGTCGAAAAAATCTGGAGACGTGGCTTTGCCTAAGTTATAATAGAAAGTCCTTATTTATATTAGTTAAAGTGCTTGTTTACTGATGTCTTGACTTTATGTTTTATGAAAACCTCTCTTGAATTAATTTCCATTTAAAGTGAGTAAAGTATAAAAGAAAGATCCAATTTGTCAGAATGATGCTCATGAAAAGTTGTTCAGGAAACCTAATGCTTAGAGAAGAATGTCGTAAACAATAGAGTTAATTAATTCTTATTTATTTACAAAAAATTGCCATTACGTGGTTATTTCTGCCCGAAAAATTAGGTATGGTCACCATATCAATCTTATTGTATTTTCTTTTCAACCAAAATTAATTTTTGTTTTTTCTGTATCGGTCCGTACGTTTATGGAGATTTACAACGTGATCAAGTTTAAAATTATGGACCTGGAAAGATGATGGGGACATGGGTTATCTCCAAATGTTTAGGTACTAACGTTTAAAATTGATATGTACTATTACCACTTCTGGCGGACTAAACGCGTACATGCACTACTCACCTACTGCCGACGAGAACATTCGCGACCCCTGCCTTCGACATTAGAAAAATAATTGACGAAAAAATGGTATCGCTGCTGAAAAATTTTCAGAATATATCGTTATTTGTTTTTTCTTTGCGTAAATATACCACCATGTTATATTGTTATCACCTTACTTTCAGATGTCTTGAAGGGGTATAGCACTGAACAAAGCATGAATAAAGATCAAAGAAAAGATTCGATGCCACATTTTAAATGAAGGCGAGAATGAACTAAGAAGAAAAAGAAACCTCGCTGGTTTCTTACAATTCCTTAGATCACACAAAACTATCTTCAAATATTGCAATTTGTACGAAGAAGGAAACAATGCTGCACTTTTTAGAAATTGCAAAAAATTACAGATAGTCTAAACAACTTCCTCAAGTTTACATAATTTTATCATCTTAATTAGCACTGAAGATAATATGGTTGTATACATATGTTAAAAAACGATCAATTTGTAATATTTTGATTATTTTTTAACGGTATTGGGTAAAAGATGTTTAAAGTACCTTTATTAATTTTTCAGATTTTTCCTACTATTTTTTAAATTAAAAACTAGGCGGTAAAGTGTACTGTCGTTAAAACCTATTAAATTTCCTTACTTTGTATTAGATTTTTAGGTCTGTAAGCCATACAAAATTTTTCGATACATTAATTTCAGGGTCATTAACGTAAAAGAGCTTGACCCCTAAACTTTCAAAATAAGTGACAAAATTTGGCATATATTTCTGCCCTCGCTTCATTCGCACAGTTTTTCCGTCAATCTGAGAAGAAAATAAATTTACATTAATTGTAATTTTATACTGAGATTTATTATTGAGTGTTATTTTTCAAATATATGACTAAAAATGTAATAACACCAATCTTTAAAAAAAAGTAGAGATAAGATGTTTCCAATCCGAAAGTGGAACAAAGTGCTGGAAAAAAGTTTATAAGCACTCTAATTGCTTACAAGTTGTAAACCGTCTTTAGCGTTTTTATCCAATTTTATAATTAATAATTTCTTTTTAATATGCAAATTGCTCAATTTTTCGTTAATTTCTTGAATAACAAAGATACGTGAAGGTCAAATATCTTTCCATTTACATAAAATTTTGGTATTCCCTATTCAGATTATCATATGTAAAATTTTTCTGTTGTTTTGTTTCAGTACACCAGTTGTAGAATGCAAGCCGGAAACAAGAAATCCTCGTGGTGCTGGCGGCAGGCCAGCACCACTTTTGCGATCGAGAACATTGCCTGCAATTGTCGCACCCGGACTGAACATATTACAAGCACAGATCGATGCCCGATACAACAGTAAGTCCTTGCCCTGCAGAAAAATCATAATTTTTTCACCCAAAGTAAATACACTAATAATAAAGCACATAAAGTTAAAGGATCATTTAGTTTTTAACTTTCTTGACACTAATATATTCTCTCCTGATAAAAGTTTTCGATTTATAAAGCATTTGAAGAGAGCTATGGAGGAAAACTTAAAAATTAAGTAAAAATTAAACGATATACTTTGAAGTTTAAGTTCCATTGCTAACTTAAAAACTTCTATTTCACAATCGAACTCAATCAAAAGTTTTCATCGGAGGTATTCTCAGCAGAGGTAGACCATAATAATTATTTCGTTTAGAGGTCTTTGGATTTGTACTTTTTTAATTTCTAAATTACAAACAAGTTTTAATTGTTATTAGAAAATATGTTAAATTGTCCAAAAAGAAATTCATGTATGAAGATGGGATTTAAGTGTTACATGGCATTTGAGAATATTGAGAACTTGTCTTAATTTTACATAAAATTCAACGTAAACAAATTTTTTGAAATTATTAGTCCTCCATTTCAAATCCAATGTGAATATCATGCGGCTACATTTATAAGGGATAATATAAGTGATCAAAATTTAATTCTTGGATTTACCTTCAGCAGATGCATATTTGAATAAATAAAACTTCAAATATTGCAAGAATAATTTTAAAAATTTAAATAATTTTATCTTAAAACGTTTCAGTATTTAATGTACATGTGCTTTAATTTTGAAATGCATACAGATCAACTGTAGGGAGTTCAACTAAAACAAAATCATACTTTACTAAAAAGTTGAGATTGCCTAGATTGCCCTTTCTATTTAAAACATTGCTTCTGATTAGAGCGCATAAACTATGCAACGAGAGTTTAAATTTGTATATTGTTTTAACTTATGAAAAATAATTATTATTTGCGATTTTTGTTGTACCTCGGCACTGTAACCACCGCGTCACCGATGTTATTTCTTGTTATAATGCTCATGCTTCCATATACAGAAAAAAAGTATTTTTGCTCAACTTTAAAATATAGAAGCTATTATTAACTATGTAATAAACGCAGTAAGTTGACTCTTGCAATCATCGGAACTCACCTGCAGTTACTTCATTGTATTCGCGTACAATCACTTTCATTCCACTCCATTTACATTTTTTTACATTTATTTATTTTCTAAATTCACTTGCCTTCACATTAACGTTTAGATAATATAAAAGTTAATTAGGAAAGTAGTATAAAATAAGAGCAGTTCTAACTAATTTTCAATATTCAATTTATCAAAAATTCTGTATATGAAGTAATTGAAATGTAGATTGCCAAAGTTTAATACCGTCAAGCGTTTGTGTTTAAGTTGGTTTCTTTTATTTACAAATTAGTTTTATGATTAAAAATAAATTAGTTTTGACTATACTTTCATCTGATATCTTTCTAATTTAGTTTAAATATCAATTTCATTAAATTTAGGAATTTCAGGCTACAATTGAAAAATATACATCCTTGTTGATATTGCCACTAACTAAATTTGCACTTTAATAACTTTCGACTATTCCTCATTTAAAATTTCTCAAACTGCAGTGTTTTATCATTTTCATGGTTAAAAATTTGAATGCATCCAATAACTTGAATTCACAAATTCATTAGTAATATTTTTTTAGTAGTAATTTGTTAGTTCTTCCATACTTTGGATGCTCTGTTCCTGGTGCTCGTCAATGAAACAAACTACCTATAACTATAATGGGTAGCTCAAAAGTGCTGGTTTTTATAGGGTAACGACCGCCCCCCCCCCCATTTTATTGCAAATCCGAAAAAATAAATTCCCAAATTTAAAAAAAAAATGTTTTGATTTTATTTTAACCGCTGCCGGTTTTTACTTGAAGTTTCCAATGTAAAATGCATGGGAAAAATTACTTTTTTGAGTTTTTGGAATAATTTTGTAGGTTTCAAAAAATGTTGACGGGAAAGTATAAGGGCTTGTAGATAATTATCCAATGAAGAATTTCATGTATCAGGCATATGGTTTTTACACCCCCAACATATCCCCACGAGTACATGAAAATTACCCTTAATACCAAAAATGTCAATTCTTCATGAAATCGACCTTTTGAGCACTGTATTCTAGTCTTTTTTACTAAAATTATTATTATTGATCTGGTGAAATATTTAATAACATAAGGTTATTAATTTTTAATTGTTTAAACAAATGGAAATTGTTTAAATAAATTTGTTGGTTGAAAATTCGTTTTTTCCCTAATAATTATTACTATTGGTCTAGTGGAATATTTATTAACATTATTTGATCATTTTCAATTATTTAAACAAATGCTATTTGCTGAAATAATTTTGTTTTGAATTTTTTTAAATACAAAATATTACTGTGGATCTTGTGAAATATATTTATCACTATTGCTTCATTATTATTTCTCCACGAAATTTGTACATTTTTCTGAATTGTTTTAGCAATTCATTCCTAATTCTTGACCAATACTATTAAATATTCTACTAGACCAATAGTAATAAGTTTCAAGCAAAAAAAGAAGAGGATACAGGATAGTTTTCAGGTACTCGTGGGGGTGTGTTAGGGGTACAAACCCATATGTCTGATAATTAAAGTTCTTTGTTGGATAATTCCGTTAAACCTTTTAAAATAAAAATATAAACAACTAACGCATTTACGTTTAGGTATTTACATAATTAAAATTTTGCCATAAGGACAACCTCAGGATTTTCCCGGGTTCGCGTGCTAATCACGGAATCAATACACGATCCGGCAAAAGTCTCGTGCACCCTGTGGACAAGAAGCGACCCAAGGACGACCGCCTTCTGCATTTTCCCCGCAAGTGTTTTAGCATATTGTTCACACGCAGGGATGCTTTTCAGGCCATTGACCAGTGAAAGCTTGGCACCTCCAAGAGCACTGATGACAAGGCCGATTAATTTAACAGAATATTCTGGGTACAATCGTCGCAACTCCCTTACAAGACCTCTATACTTCTCTTTCTTTTCATTGTCCATGACTATGATGTTTTTGTCAGCTGGTGCCGAAAATTCGATAACGAACATGGCTCGCTTTTTGAAGTCAAGGAGAACCATGTCAAGTCTCGAGTATGCAACACAAACAATTGTCGAGAATATAAAGTTCCAGTATATGCGGCACTTCTCATTCTCGACAATTGACTCTATTTTCCTAGAAGTGTTTAGCGAAACGAAATTAAGGTTAATGCCGTACGAGTGACACAGATAGTAATAAAGAACTCTTAGTGCCGCATTGTGCCTTTAGATGTAGTTCGCTCCCACATGAGTTGAACAACTAGACGGTACATGTGTCCTAGATGCTCGGGGTATGCATGGCGCGCCCTGCAGCTGTCATTGAGAATGTCTTGGCTGAAAATATGGCGACGATATGTTAAGGTGGAAATGACACCATCTTGACATACTAAAATGAAACCCTCAGTGCCCGACTTCAATCCGAATGATTTTAGGAAACCAAAAGTTAGCTCACACGACATTGACTGATCCTCCACATTTCTGTCGACGATGCTGTGCATCCTCTTATCGAGGAGCTGTTCCCGGAAGTTTTTCTCCTGTGCTTTCTGAATCCGGGCTTTCTGGAATGAGTACTCGAGATATATAAGATTTGATGCATTCTGCTCACCCCTGATACTGAAGTTAAGTCCGAGTGTTTAAACAGCCTCCTCCGCTGCTTTGTACGAAAACGCTCCTTTGCCCATTTTCTTTATGCTTCCTGACCATTTTCAGAAAAGGGTCTCTTCCATTCACGACTCTATGTGCTGTACCCAAAATAATCCTGTTGTGAAGACATTCAAGATTCAATATTCCGCGACCACCTTGACGGCCGGAGATGTAGAGTATATAGAGATGTAGAGATGCTCTAGATGTAGAGATGCTTTTATTTACGTGCAAAACCTTGCGTGTCCCGATAACAAGGGATCTGAGCTCGTTCTTCGTCCACGGAACCACTCCAAATGAATAGAGTACTACTGGGACGGCAAGCATGTTCGTTGCAAATACTTTGTTCCTCGCCGGCAGTTCGGAAGACCAAATCTGCCGGATGAGATGTTTATATCGGACTCGTAGGGTATCCTTTATAGATGTCACATCCTGAATGCGGCTCTATGGCACGCCCAGATACATATAAGTCTCTCCAGCGCAAACGTGTCGTATAGCGCTTCTATCGCCGAGCTGAGGGTCTTCAGGGATGCCATTCAGTTTTCCTCGCTTCAAATAAACCTTGGCGAGTTTTTCTAACCCCATTTCTATTCCTATGTCCATAGTGTATCATTCGACAATCCCTAGAGCTATCTGTAGTTGCTCTTTATTTCTAGCATAGATCTTAAGATCATGCATGTAAAATACATGGGTGACCTCGTGCTTTCGATTTGCAGGTTTGCCGCAAAGGTACCCCTGAGAATGGCTAACTGCTAGAGATAGTGACAATAATGTGAGGCAAAAGATAAGTGGGCTCATGGAGTCGATCTGAAAGACACCTCTTTGGAAAGTGACCTTGTTAATTGTCACACGATTTTTTCCAGATAAGATAGTAAATCTGGTTTTCCAAAATGGCATCGATCTCCCAATGCACCTCGCCATTTGCGGGTGAACCTTTAGGCTTTCCAAAAGACAGATGATAAGTCTATGGGAGGTCGAGTCAAAAGCTTTCCGGCAATCAATCCAGGCCATCGGCAGATCGCACTGGTAGGATGCTGCAACTTTGCAGACACGTCTATCGATGAGCAGGTTCTTCGGACATCCTGCTACACCTTTCTTTGAGCCGCGTTGTTCATACATTTCTTGCCACACAGGTCAGATTGTCTGAAGAATCTTATCATTTAGGATAGATGTGTGTGTTCAGACAAGTGATTGGCCTGTAATTCTTTGGGTCAGCTAAGTTGCCCATTTTCGGCAGCAGTACTGTGCGCCCTTCCACCAACCACTCCGGAATGGGCTCTTCCGGCTTCAAATATGAGGTGAAAATACGGGCCAGATGATGATGAGTTGAAGGAATCTTCTTCCACCAGATGGTCTTGATACCAACTGGTCCAGTATATATATCTCTGCGTATGTACATTTACCGTAATACTGTTAATGGGCCACATCTAATTAGAGCTTATTCTTTTACTCTTGTTAAATACCTATTTTTTATTTTAATCGTTCAATCAATCACCGGCAAGTTTTTATTTTAATTATAATATGTATCACCTGATACTTATATGGCTGCCTAGCCCTAGGAACTTTTAATGCATAAAATACAAATACTTTGATATACTAAAAGATATATATAAATAATACTCTAGTTCAGACAGAAACATTTTTAAATTCTGCGTCATAATACCTGGAACTTTTTTCGAAATTGAGATAACGTCTTCAGTAGGATTATGATACTTCCCTTTACTCAAATATGTATCTGCGGGAAGTAGAGACTTTGTAAATGGGAAAAAGCGCATCTGGCATAATTGGCTTTGGCTTTAGCTTTAACTTACTGCAGTGATAAAAAATTAATAATGTTCAGATTTCTAAAGAATTTTACCGGGTTTTTGAATGATCCCTTTAAGTTGTATTTTGTAACAGATATACAAACTTCAAAATAAAATGTGATCATATCGTTTAAGTATTGCTTTAAATGTTATTTTAATTATATAACTACAGAATGTAACACGAAATTTTATCAGATATTTTAATTATCGCTTTAAGTGTTATTGTAATAAAATAACTACAGAATATAACACAAAGTGTAATCATATTATATAGGTATCAATTTAAGAGTTTAAGTGTTATTTTAGTAATCTTACTGTAGAGTTTAAAAGAAAAAGTGATATAATTGTTTAAGTATCGCTTCATGTTCAAATGCATCTGTAAGATAACATTACGTACATTTCACAACCAAATTTCCTTATGTAAATTAAAAAATAAAATCTTTGCCAGAAAATAGTATTCCCTTTTTAGCTCCATTAAGCAGAATTCATTCGCTTAATTAAGTTGTAAAATGCCATTCCAGTACATGCTACAGAAAATAGATGCGTATAATAATAATAATAGTAATAATAATAATCTCAGTGGTTAGTGGCTCAGTGGTTAGATGCTCGGACTTCACCTCTGAGGTCCGGAGTTCGATCCCTGAGCCGGTACCTCTGGAAATTTTTCTATGTACCTTTACCGAGGTTCTGGTGGTTCG
>JAAAKG020135029.1:0-16024 GCA_010014905.2 Druon quercuslanigerum
GTCACTACCTCAGGACATCCAAACAAAATGGAAAGCATGGGTTGAACAACTTCACTGTTTGCAGAAGGTCTCAATACATAATAATAAAATAATAATACTTCGGGACACCAGACACTTGACTCTTGAGTCAAAATCTG
Organism: Druon quercuslanigerum; assembly: GCA_010014905.2. NCBI lineage: Eukaryota > Metazoa > Arthropoda > Insecta > Hymenoptera > Cynipidae > Druon > Druon quercuslanigerum. The sequence continues at coordinate 138 of JAAAKG020135029.1, forward strand.
ACTCAACAGAGCTCAACCGACAATCGACATATTAAAAGAATAATAAGTTAGCGGAATGATCGTAATGCGCGTTTAATTTCTGATCAGCCTAGCTACGCACCTGCTTAAAACGCATTGGTCAAACGTCGTGCAAGCTGCAGGAGCAGGAGGTCGGCTATAAATAATGATTGGAAATTATTTTTAGAAGGAGTGCCAAGAGTGCCAAACTATGTCGAGCTGGTGGGCGTTAGGACGAAGAACCAAACAACCTAGGAGACCAAACAGTGAGGTTATGTTTGGTGGTTTCATTTACTAGCTATAGGTTCACTAACTTGTTCGTTGGCTGCAGAGTTTGTTGACTCTCAGTTTCAGCACGCCGGCTGACCCTGACCTCGGCGAACGATCCGCAAAGTAATACCAAGCTGACAACTCATGCCGTTGTGTTTATATCATGGGCGGCGCGTTTCGATTTTGTAGAGTGTAGACTACAGGGTTTTGAAAAATTGGCCCCCACGCCCCTTAACGCCACCCAACGGCTATTTGTACCGATATTTTTCCAGCTCCGCCTATTCGTACCGAAAAAATCCGGTTCTCGTATCAAAATTTCGGTACACGTAGCCACGGCCATATTTATGTAAATTGAACAAAATTGAATTATCCTTACCATAAAATCACGAAAAAACGAACTAGTTATCGTGATTTTTACCGATAAAAAATACAAATTCTTTTAAAACATTCAAAATTCTTAGTTACTTCTGCGAAAAAAAGTAACTATCATTACTCTCTTAGTCAATTTTGAATTTTATAAATATAGATGAAATATAAACTATTAATTAAATTTCAATCAACGATGGTATAGTTAAAAACTTCAGTAAAAAAATTAATTTTAAACAAAATAATTAAACTTTCAACTATAATCATGAATCATCGTACAAAAAAATGAATTTTCAACAAAGGAGTTTAACTTTCAAAGAAGTGGTTAAATTTGCCACTAAAAATTTTTATTCCGAAACAAGAAGATTAATTTTCTACAAAAAAAAAAACAAGTTTTGAAGAAAATACATGAATCTTCAAAGAAATAGTTCAGTCAATAGTTCAGTTGAACAAAAAAAAAAAAAGGAATTTTCAACAAAATAGCCAAACTGACAACCAAAGAGATGACGAATCCTCAATAAAATTGATGATTCTTTAACCAAAACATGAATTATTGATACAGCATTTCAACTTTAATCAAATAGATTTTACATCGAATACAGATGAACTCAACTAAAAAGATGAATTTTCAACCAAATATGTTATTTTTATAAAGTGTCTACTCGTACCGAAAAATTCCGTGTATTCGGACCGAAATTTCGGTACACGTCGCCACGTAGCCTAATATTTCGGCCTTTCTCGATGTAACTAAAAATGTTGATTTTTAAATATTTTTAAAATCTTTATTGGGTTAGTTCGCAGATGATCGAAAACACCCCTCTCTTCAAAATCCTGAAGGTTTTGTTAGTTTTCACATATATCACTGAACATTTTGGAGATAATTTAACAAATTGATTTGTTCTTAATTTTGATAATCTGTTTACTTATTTAATTCGAGGTGACCAAGGACCATCCCCTTCATAAATCTCTTACAGAAACCTGAAGATTTGTTCAATTCCTGAGATATTTCACCGTTTTAGAGATAACACAATATTTTGATTTTGCTTTGAATTCTGAAAATCTTTTTACTGTGTTGGTACTGGGCGGCCGAGGACCATCTCCCCTCCCCACAGTTTCTTTGAAACTAACAATAAATATCACCAAATTTATAATTAACTCAACTTAAAAAACTTATTTGTATTTTTAAATTCTTATCTATTATATTAATTCATCATAATAATCAAGCAAGAAATGGACCTACTTTAGATTAATACCTACTTGAATTATAGACTTATTAAATCGTTTTTATATTATCGGCTTATCGAATGTTGCTTTTCATTAGATGTTAATTGAAGTCTGAATTTCTTTGCATTAATATTAATAATTTATAGATTTTTGTATTCTATCCCCAGTCGAAGTTTCGATGTCAGTTTCAACTTCTTCAAGCGTAAGCGTTATTCAATGCAAGGTGAAAATATTGAAAACCGCAGTTTCGACTTCTTTTACTTTCAAAGTGAAAAACTGACGTAAGTTAATCTTACAGATTAAACCTTCACTTTAACTTCGAACTATGTTGTACCCTTTCACCTTCTCTTTCAACGTAATGATTGTTTTCAGGAGAGCTACTCAATTGTAATAAATTTAATTTTCAATGAACCCTTCACACACCTGACAAAAGTGCTAAAGTGGAGTCGACAAATTAGCAAGCTCAATATAATTTCTTAAACGCAGACTTCTCATTGTGACATTAAGTATTTAAGCAGTCAATGAATTAACTATGAATCGAAAAAAAATTTCGAATGAAACTTACGTATTTTTTCATAGAGAATCTGAAAATACAATGAAAAACATAGGTTTCCAATTTAAATCTTAAAGTTATGCTCCTCACGGTACCAGGAAGAGGGGTGTGAGGTAAATTTTTGGGCTGTCGGTTTTACACTCAAAAATGAAAATGTTTTATTACGGACATTTTTTTCGATTAATGTGTCTTTCTTGAGATGCGCACTTCTAGAAAATTACCGATTTAATAAAATTTCAACAAAAATTTAATACATATTATTTGTTTTTGAAAATACAATAATCAAATATCTTTATCAGAGACAAATTTTTCCAATTTTAATATTTTTAAAACATTTTTTGAATTTAAAAATAAAAATAAGTGTATCAAAATTGTATACCAAAAATAAATTTAAACACATATGTGTGAACAAGCTTTGTTTTACGTTTTTTTTAAAGTACCATGCACATTTTCAAACAAAATTATTCATCCCGAAATCAATCTTTTTTCAAGTATTGTTATTTTAATTTTAAACATAAATTTTTTAAACTTTAAATATTAAAAAACTTATCTTTTTTTTTTGTTAACATATTTTATTCTTTTATATTTAATAAATTAATTATATTTATTCAAAAACAAAACAATTTTTTTTAATTTCTTAATTCGGAAATTTTACAATTTGGAAACTTTCTAGTTCTGATATTTTATAATTCGGAATTTTCTGTCCGTAATTTTATTATGCTGGAATTTTCCAATTTGGAAATTTTACAATGTCGCAAAACCAGTTTGATACCGTTAAATACAAAAATATTATCTTTTATTTCATATACTTATTTAGAAGATTTAAAATAAATTCGACTGAGTTTCTTTTTAATATTTAACTTTTGAGAAATATGAAATACAATTTCTCGGAAAATAAATGTCAAATCCATTACATTTTTTTCGTTGGTTGCGTATTTCTTGAGATATTTCAATGTCTCAAATTAAAAAAAAACTTTTATACACTGCGAGGCCTTTTCTTAGCATAAGTAAAAAAACTTAATAAGAATTTAGTATAATATCGTTCCAAAATAGGGAAAACCGAGGTTTTATTACACTTATTCGTATTACAATAACGAATTTTTTGAAAAATTTAAAACCAAAAGAGATGATTTCTGAACCAAAAATATATTATGACACTTTTGAAATGAAAAGAATTAACTTGCAACCAAGAAAGATGACTTTTTAATCAGAAGATGAATTTTCAATCCAAACGACCAATTTTGTATCCAAGAAGACGAATGTTAAACAAATCAGTCAAATTTTCAACCCAAAGAAATCACGTTTGAACCAGAAATATAAAAATAGATTTTTTAATTAGAAAGAATGTTTTAACCAAAAATATTTAGATTTTCTTATTGCGAAAAACAAATAAAGTAGAAAAGGGGGAATTTTCTCATAAAAGCAGAAAAAAAGAGTGATTCTTTAAAAAGGGAGAATAGGGATAAGAGTGAGTTTGAAGTCTGCGGTTTAAAAAACCGAATTGCAAATTCTGTGCAAGGAAGCAACTGATATTGTTTCAGAATTCTCATTAGATAAATTTAACTTACCTATGTAATTACTATGTTGAGTATTAAAGGAAGTTTTCTTTTTTAAATATAAAACAAATATTCATTTTTGAACGAAACATTAACTTTAAAAACTTAAATTTAAAATGTTCTTCGATACACTGGAATCGATAAAATTTTATCTGCCGCGTGAGACAAATTATCTAACTTCGGATAATTGTAGTTTTCAATTGTTTGCAGCGTTTTTATCCAACTTCGGATTAATAATATCTCTGGAATCTACTATGTGGCGCATTGAGCATAATACACATTTTTTTGAACGGCAAGACAGTAGTTATTGCAAAAGTAAAAATAAATCTGAAAAATTCCCAGCATTTCCGCAGTGCTATAAAAAAAATCCAGGCTAATTCCCGATTATCCCGGTCAGTGGCCACCCTGTAAAAGTATTACGCCCTAATTTTTCAGCTATATTCACCCTTGAGAAAGAGTAATGAAATGTCATGTCACATGTCAAGTTCCCAGGGGAAGGAAGTGCGCTTTAAACGCAATTACCTGAGGTCTTGCATATTTTAAGTTTTAAACGTAAGGGTACACGACAATCGAGTTTTAGTTCAAGTATAGGGTCAAGTCAAGTCGCAATTCCGAGGGAAAAGCTTGCGTGTAAAAATATTAATCCCAGAAAGCGAATCTGGGCCAGGGAGTATCGATTTCTTGATCTAGGTCAGAGCCTGCATGCATGCGACCTGCGCGACGCATTCTAAGGTGTCGCAAAACTCGGCTTCTAACTATGGCATATGTCGACTTCATATTTCTAAAATCCCTAAATCGAAATCTTATAAATCCAGCTTATTCGCATAATTTATCAGCGAATATGACTGGATCAATGAACAAGGTAATCACTCAAATATCTCAAATAAAATTCTTTGTTTTTAAAAAGTTGATCCTAATCACTCCATTAGGATGGCCGCAAAACTTAATTTTTGAAATTCGCTGACTATCAAGGGAGTACCGTAGATGTTAAGACAGCGCATTTTCTTCATTTCTTTGCACTGGTGCCACCTGTTATTACTGTCACATTTTAGTATCAATAGTTGCTCACTTTCTATGTTAACTCGAGAAGATGGTTAATGCTTGTTGCAGTTGCACCAAACAGTGTGTTTAGAAGAAATAGAAAAAGTTATTATTTTAAAATTATTTAAACCCCATTAACTGAATAATTTTCATCGAAATTGCAAGGTAACTGTATTCAATTTGTTATGAATTAAATACACTGTTGTAACTGAAGAAGATTTTGCATATAGTGCAGATCATTTTTTTGTCTCAACAATGCAGCTTTATATAAATACCGTCAAATTTATAGGTTGGTACACGTTTTTTTTGACATCTATACGTTTTATTTAACTGAAAATCGTCTCTAAAGTAACTTTTGTGAGTTAATAATTAAAATAATCGCACTTTAGGTCATTGTTATGTACTTTTCACAATCGAAATTTCAGCAATTTGATTAAAGACATCAAAAATGGATAAGGCTGTTATTTGTAATTTCACTTTTTTATGTAACATTCCAATTGAACAAATAGATGTTTACTAAAAGGTTCACTGTCGCATTTTAAAATTATTTTTTACTTATTTTTCATGTTTTAAGAGGTGTGTCACAACCTACAATACAAAATTTTTTGGTTGATAGGAAGACATTCAGAAAATCGTCTGTAACATTTTTATTGCATCGTAACTGTGTACGTTTTGTTCACAAAATATAAGTTATTTAATAGTACTTCAAAACGGTATAATATAAGCTCACAAATATTACCATAGGAAAAGAAAACCAAAATTATAATCATATAACATTTTTAATACACTGCAAAAAATAATGGTAATTTTCCTATACGAAAGTATGTGTTTTCCCCATACTTTTGAATATCCCATACGAGCATGGCTATTTATACACTGGTATGGGAAAATTTCCAATCGTGTATGGAACTTTGATGCGCGGCTGTATAGTGCGCAGCTGAGTGAAGCACGCATGCGCGGTAACCATGATGCATGGAGGAGAATGAGCCTCAAGCGTTGATTACTTATAGTTTTAGTACAAATTTGTGAAATATTTTGGATTGTTAGTAGTAAAACAGTTCAATGTTGTGAGTTCAATAAGATTCAGTGCTATTAGAAATTTTTCACAAAAAGAAGAAGGAAGCAACAAGAGAGAGAAAATTCTAGACAAGCGTCTAATTCATTATAGTTTGGAGCTGTGAAAAAGATAAATATTGTGAGTTGAATACGATTCAGTGCAGTTAGACATTTTTCAATGTAATGTCGTATGAGTAAAGTTTTGAATATTGCAATAAAATGTTTTAAGAATAAAAATAAATAATTTAATATTGGCATTTAATCGTAGTATGGAAAAAATACAACCAATGTATCGGAAAATTGGCATATTTCCCATACCCATATATGGGAAAATACTAAAACGGTATGGAAAAATTCCCATACACCCAAAACTATTTTCCCATACCGCTGTATGGAAAAATTTCAATACGTGTATGACTGTATGGGTTAATTACTTCCAATACATGTATGGAAAATTTACCATGGATTTTTCTTACAGTGTAGAGAATCTTTTATAAATGGAACAAATCTAAATTTATACGTTTTCTTTTATTATTCGTGCGGGGCTACCCCAGCCTTATTAACTTGAAAAAAGAGGAAAAATGACCTATTTAAAACGAAAAAGTAACCAAGAAAGTCTAATTTATAACCAAAAAAGTGCCTGAAGTGACTAATGTGAGTATAATGTACTTTTAAATTTCATCGAATTCAAAAGTATTCGATGAAATTTATAGGAATTCCAGGCGAACTTTAACGAATTTAGAATAAATTGATAAGACTTCAAAACAATTCATTGAAAAATGTAATTGATTTCATTATAATTGAGTAGAATTTAAAGGAACTTAAGGGAAATGAGAAACATTCAATGGGGTTGATCAAAATTGTTACAAAAATGCAGGTGAACTGAACACATTTTTTTTTTAGTTCATTGAATTAAGTTAGTTTGAAACAAGTTTAGACAAATTTAAACAAATTCCACAAAAAATTGATGAAATGTTTAAGAATTAAAGGTGAATTTGAAAAACATCAAGATGAATTAAAGAGTTAGTCAAGTTTAAAAATTTCAAAATATTGATTTTTTTATTGAATTTTCTGAAAGAATAACATTTCAGAAATACTGGGTCAAAATTTTATCGAAATTGGAGCGTAAATTACTGATATTTACGACTTTACGTGAAGGCGCCTCGAGCATTTCGTGCATCATAATTTAAAACTTTAAACGCGTTTTTCTCAAAACAATCTGTTTTGCGCGGTGATCAAGATACCTAAAGAACGACTTACCCGATCGCTAATTGTTTTTCTTGATCGAAGGATTTTTAATTTTGTTAAATATTAATTTTTTTATTGCGAAAAATAGAGTTTTTTTTGGCAAGAAAAAATTTTGTTTAAACGTGCGCCATTTTATCAAAATTCAAATATCTAAATGCTTCGATTAAAGACAAGAGTAAGTGATCCCTTAACTAAATTCACTCGAATTTTTTGTTTTGGATGGTCCTGTCATGATGCGTATTGATTACCGCAAAACGCCTTTTTTCTTAGACTTCTGGGAGATGGACTATAACTCGTTTATTTACAGATATTCTACGACGAAAAAATTACTGTGACTTATCGAAATATATAGTATTTGAATGCCACAACATTTCTTTCAATATAAATAAAAACCTCTTTGAAAAAAAGTAAAATTGCCTTTTTTGTTGCTAGAAACTTGACTACCCCGCTTAAAAAATTTATTTTTTAATCCATTGAATTGTATAGAATTAAGTGAATTTGAAAGAATTGAAGTGAATTTAAAAAACGAATCGAAGTGAATTGAAATAAACTGCAAAAAATATGTGAAAATATCTTCAACTTTTAAAAATTCTACGAAATCACTCGTTTCTTGTGAATACATTCTTTGAAATCTATTTAAATATTATACACTCTTCTGAAACTCTGTGAAATATAATATTTCCTGAAATCCTGGAAAATTTATCGAAATAATTTCAGAGGTTTTAGAATCACTTTAAATCATTTAAAACCTCGGAAATTTGATAAAATTCCTTAAAATCTTTTAAAAAAATTCTAAGGCATTTTAAAGTGATTAAAACTTGCCAAAGTTTTAAGTGATTTCAAAGGACTTAAGAAATTCAAAGGCCCAGAACGATTTGTAGGATATGCAAGGACTTTGAATATTTTAGGATATTTTAAAATATTCCAAGACATTTTCAAAAGTAAAAAAAAAAATTCGATGGATTTAAAAACAATATTCATGTGGGCATAAATAATTGTATACCATTTCGGATGATATGGAACGATTTTACAGGAACTATAAAGTTTTAAAATATTTTTAAATTTCAGGAAATATAATATTTCACAGAGTTTTAGAGGATTTTATGATATTTTAATGGATTTCAAAGAATGTATTTACAAGAAGTGAGGGATTTCGTAAGGCTTTAAGAAGTTGAAGATATTTTCACATATTTGTTGCAGTTCATTTTAATTATTCACTTGGATTTAAATTTCTTAAAATATTTTGAAATAACCTAAACTATTTTGAATCCTTTAATATCTTTTAAAATTCTTAACAACTTTTTAAAGCTCTTGAAAATTTCATGGAATTTAAAAAAATAACCTTAAATTTTTAATATCCATTGAAATCTGTTCAAAATTATTGAAATCTGTTATAATAAGCGTCGTCGAATCTTCTAAAAGAGCCTAAAATATTTCAAAAAAATGCAAGCAAATTCAGAAATATATACAACCCTTGATTCAATTATATTTAACCCATGGGCTAATTTATTGAAAGAAAAATGACTAAAATGACCTTTTCATTTAAAAAATGTGACTATATCTAAAAAAAGTGACAAAAAGTCCCAGTTTGGAAGCCCTGATTATTGTTGACAGTATTTTTCAAGCGTTTCTTATTAAAATTCCCTAACTTTAACCGTTTTTTTTCGAAACCCTGACTTTTTCTTGAATTTCCGTGAATAACAAAACTCCCTGATTTTACCTGATTTTCAGATTGTCCTTGCCCTGCGGCCAACCTGCTCTAATTTTCAAATTCTAGTCTCCATAATGCACTATAATTTTTTGGATTTTTCCTGCTTCAAAAACTTCCGGGTTATTTCTTGGTTTCCAAATCTAATGACTAACCTGGAGAATTAAAGGTTTCTTTTATAAGAGTTGCACTCGATTGATAAATTATTGATGAAGATAGACTTATAATTCTGTCTGTGGATTGTGTAAAACTTTCACTTGCTCATGTCTGAATGCATTATCACTTATTTACAAATACATCTATAAATATCAAACGCTTTGTTCCGGGTTTTCAAAACTTTTCCGGCTTAATTAAATTTTACGTCTCAACTCTTGAAATTGAACAATTTAAAACATGAAGCAGGTATATTCAAAAACAAATTTCCACTATTCCCTAAAATATGGAATCATGTTTAGATGAATCCGTATAAAGTATTAGGTTTCAATTGTTCTGTATATGAAATTACGTCTATCCCGATCGTTTTTTACTTTTTCACTTTTAGTGATAAAATACATTGTATGTGTTGATGAAACCTGACTGAAACCTGAATCTTAATACGGACTCAGTCGAACTTGATTCCATATTATATGGAGCAGTCGATTTCACAATTGAAGAGTCTAATGTCAAACAATTTTCGAAAACATTGTAAGAAACAAAATTTATGTTTAGGCATTCTTGTGTAGAAAATTTCATACATAATAATTATAAAATTGAAGCGTTTAGAATTAAAAAATATACATTCAACTTTAAACAAAAATGTAATTGAGAATTGTAGTATTACATGATAATAAATTAGAAGCCATCAAGAGATTATAATTCAAAAATACAGGATTTTAAAACTTAATTGCTTACAGATTTAGGCCATTAAAACTAAACTATCTAAAATTTTACGATAACCAACAATCGATTTGTTAAAAATGAAGCATTGAAAATTGCTCACATATATTAACACTTTTAATTTGAAATTCTATAATCCACATAAATCTTTTTAAAATGTTGGACAATAAAAATTTCACAGATTACAAATAAAGCATTGATCAAAATTGCACCAGCATTTCAATTTGAAATTATCTATATTTGCAACATATGAATTTGACACTATTCGTTGCAGAATAATTGTTAAACTTAAAATTGCTCAAAATAAGTATATCAACTTAAAATAAAATTATTGCAGAAACATATTCTTGATTTTATTTACGATTTTTGTATTTAATTATAAGAGAAATGAATATATTTTCATAATAATATATGGTAAATATTAATTCATAATTTTTAATAGTTTTTTTAAATGAATGTGGTTTTCTATTAGCCCGCGAATATTTTAAGATGGAAACGAACATAATCGGACGTGTGTTTTTTGAAAAACCTCGATTTTTTTATGTGACTACTATAAGAAATGACAACATTTTCATAAGATTTGCAATAAAATTGCATACTACCACAATAAAATATTGTGTCTCTATCATATTTTGTTATTCCATATATAAATTAAAGACACAAGAATCATTTTTTCAGAAAGTACCATTCCCACTATTTTCATTTTCATCTTAAAATTTTCGCGGGTAACAGGCAGTCACGTTTAATATAAAAATAGACTTTAAAAAATGATAAGTAACATTTACCGTTTAATTTTAAGAAAGTTTCTTCATTTCTTAGTAATGAAATACAAAAATCAAGTTTTTTCCAAAAGTGTCACTCCGATTATTTTCATTTTTATCTTAAAATTGCTGTAGAGTAACAGGCGTTAAAAAATTGAAATGAATGGGGAAAAATCTAAAAAAAAAACCCCATTGATTTCAGTAAAATGGTAGTAAGTTTAGAAGAATTCAAGGGGAATCAGGAAACTGATGAAATTCATAAGAATTTGAGTGAATTGAATGAAGTTTAAAAAATAAAAAATTGAAATGAATTGAGTAAAATTGGAGTAGAGAGAAGAGAGAAGCAATTTAACATAACTTAATTGAATTGAAAAAAATTTAACAAGCATCAAACAAAATTCGAGTGAATTTACTATGGGTAATGAAAAAAATTTGATGAAGTTCATACAAATTTAAGGTTTAAAATACTTCATGGTGCATTAGAAGAAATTAATAATAATTCAATCAAATTTTTTTTTATTATTTTAACCAACATTTACTATTCAATCTTATGAAAAGTTCTTAATTTCGTCGTGGGATGCTATATTACCATAAACAATTAAAAATACTATTTAAATGGATTTATCATTAAAACTTAGTTCAGCTACACAGTACTGAACTCGTTCAACCTCGCAATATTTTATAGTAACATTTTAAATGACAGGTTTTTTTTTACTAAAAATAAAGAATTCTTACCTCAAAAAATAAATTAAATATTATTTCCCGGAATTGAATAAATAGCAGCAATTAAAAAAAAATAACCAAGCAGTGGTAGAATGCCTTTTTAGCGATACGAAACCCAGAGTTTTTAAGAAATTTCAGAGTGCCTGAGGAAGGAATTGGGAAGATCGATGAGAAATGTAGCACACCTGTCCTGTCGGAGGAAGTCAGGTGGTTTAAAGGGACCAAGGCTATTCAGAGCCTCTCAAACGGTTTTCCTTCTATTCTATAAGATTCAACGATTTTTCATCTTCCAAAGAATATGTTGAGTTCGTTCCCCCTAATTCTAAGCCAGGGGTCTAAGACCTTCGAGAAAATGTTTGATATAGCCATTGTAAGCATGAAAAGAAGCGTTGCACTTCTTCAACATATTCAATAGGAAAACAGGTAGGGGTCTAACGTATCTTTATGTCACGCTTTATTATACGCGTCGAATGTGGGAAAATTCGTGACCTTTAACTTTATAAGGTGGTGTTTATAAAATGTATCAAATTTTATACTTATAAATATAATCTCCCCCTTGAAAATTAAATTGACTTTTTTTCGGTATAAAATTTATCATTTTAATATCAGGGTGGTCGCAAAACTCCATTTTTAAAATTCCTTGACTTTCCTGATTTCCCCCCGAATGAATGTTTCATTTTACCTGGCCGTTAATAAAACAAATAAAAAATTTATTACTCAAAAAGTTACCAATTTCTAACCCAAAAATTTACTAAAAGTGACTTACGTGCGTCAATAATGTGACTAATATTCGTTTGAATTTGAAGCAATTAAAAAGAATTTCATGCATAAGACTTCAAAATAATTCAAATAAAAAATTCTTGGAATTTTTTCTAATTTCCTGAAATATTTTAAATATTTTGAAATCCTGTGAAACTGAAAATCTCCTTGGCATGTTTTAAAATACCCTAAAACCTTCAAAAATCTTTGAAATAAATCTTTGGTGATACCTTCAAATGTCTTTGAATCCCGCAAAATCTCTCAATTCTTATTCTGAATAAATTCTTTGAAAAAAAATTTTGAACTATTATAAAATCCCGTCAAATTACACGAAATTTAGTGATATTTCTTAAAATTGCATTAAATTACGGAAATCAAATAAAAATTCCTTGAAATCTTTTAAAATCCCTTGAAACTTTTTAAAGCGCAGTAAAATTCCTTATAAGTTTTAAAAATACCTTTAAATCTTTAAACTGATCAGGAATACCTTCAAATTAGTAAAATCAATTGGGAATGCATTAAAATCTTGTAAAATATCCTAAAATTCTTAAAAAATGTTGGTAATACCTTGAAATCTCTCAAAATATTTGAAATCCTACGAAATCCCTTAATTCTTGTCAATAAATTCTTTCGAATCCGATATTTTAAAAATCCCATGGAAAGACTGAAATAAATGGGAAATTCCCTGAAATCATTAAAAATAAAAAATATTTCAAATTCTTTGAATCTTTAAAAACCCTTGAAATTTTGTTAAAGTTCTTGAGAATGCCTTGGAATCTCTATAATACCAATTAAATGTTTCAAAGCCTTTGAAATCTTTTGAAAATCCTTGAAACTTTTTAAAGCTCTTGAATATTTCTTTGATTAAAAAAAAAAACACCCGAAAATCTTTAAAATCCCTTGAAATTTATCTAAATTGTCTTGTAATTTATCCAAACACCCTTTCAAAATTAAAACAAAATTTAATTCAGAACTAAGTGTGTACAGTTTCAATTTTTATTTTAATGAGTGACTAAACTATTTTAGACAAAAAAAGTGGCTGAAAGTGACTTTTTAGCACTCATGATTTTTCTCGACAGTTATTTAAAAAGTGTTTCTTACAGACTTTTTCGACTTTAGTCATTTTTTTGTTCAGAATTTCAATTTATGAACCAAACTTATTGATTTTTCTAATTATTTTTATCCTCATATTCCAAAAATCAAAATAATAGAAAAGAACAATTATCTCTGATTTTGTAACAAAAGATAATACAGGATATTGTAACTTGTGCGTTCAGTTCCAATACGGGCATACGAGCAGTCTGAGACTTTTTGCCACAGTATATGGCTGCACGTGCACCCTAACTCAAAGTATAAAATCGATCGTCTCGACGCATCATTGCCCTTCGCACGTGACTCGACGCACGTCCCTTATGGCGTCCAAAATAATGTTTCTTTTCGTTCAAATGAAAAATCAATAATTTTTCTGTCACTAAATCTCGCCACCAGCCACTAGCTATAAAAGTTTTAGATAGAAATTTTTTTCAGATTCCAGAGCAACCTTTTCACTACTTATTATACACATTTATTGAGCCCTAGGGAACCTTATCTGAAAAATGTATACCCAAAAAATTCAGAATATGGCTTTTATGATAAAACTTTAATCAGGTTAGTTGTTGCAAATTTTATACGTGGAACTTGTAGGTTTTTTAATATTTAAATTTTCGCTTAAACACGCTTCATTAAGTGGAAAAAGAGCTCCCTTTAATTAAAATTAGGTCGCCCTTTCACTCTGTAGAAATTGCCTCTGAATAATAGTAAGCAGGATATTGGTCTGTTGAATTTGGGTATGATTACATACAATTAAATGTAGAAAATAATACCCACTAATGAAATTCAACTACATTATTATAAATAATTTGCGTGAAACTTGATGTATCAACAATATACCAATTATTTTTACTGCAAAATATACTTTAGAAGATTTCAAATGATTTCAAAATATGTAAACTTAAACTATTCTAGAGGATTACAAGAATTACAAATATTTTACGGAGTTTAATAAGATTTCACAAGATTTCAAGGGATTACAAAAATTTTAGAATATTTTAAATGTTTCAAAAGAATTACAAGAAAATTTGACAGATTTCCAATGAATTTGAAAGACTTCAAGAGATTCAAGAAAGATTAAATTCTGATGTAAAAACCCTTTAAAAATTGTCATTCTCTTTAAAATTGTACTCAGTAATTTCTTCAAACTCTTGAATTCTTTTTAAATCATTTAAAATCTGTAAAAACCCTCACAATACTTTGGAATCGTTTCAAATATCTTAAAACTTTTGCAATTTCTGCAAATATCTTGAAAACTCATGTGATCCCTAAAGAGCTTGAGAAATCTTGTTAAATTTCGAAAAAATTTGTAATCCTCTTTAAATACTTTGCAGTCTTCTGAAATATCTTGAAAGCTGTTGTATTCCTTTCAAATCACATGTTTTGCAAATCTTTGAAATCTTTTGAAATCTCATTTACATTAATAATCACTGATATTTTATCGATATATTGAGTCCACAATCAGAGAAAAGATTAAGTTGATTCAACAAAACCATTTGTTCAACTTACTTTGTTTGTTGAAACTAAAAAATTTGGTCAGCTCAAATAAACCTTTCGTTATATTATTTAGAAAACAGAACGCATTAATTTGTTCAATTCAAGGTAATTATTTATTTGAGCATGTTTAGGTGATTCATTCAAGTAAATGTCAACCAAACTTTATTTAACTTTTTTTCCCTTATTTAATATTTGCATTTTACTTTATTTTATATTTTAATATTTTTTAATGTTAGGTAATAAATCTTTTGGACCCCCCCCCCAAAAAAAAACATTACCTACTTAATGGTCACTCCCTATGGTAAAAAGTTTAATTGCAATAGAGTTTTTATTGTTTCTCTAACTTTGGGGGCACCATATAAATACAAAAACCCCATCAGTGTTGACTGAATTAGTAAATCTTAGTTGGAGAACGTTTGGAGGCTATATACATTGACACATTTAAAGTTGGCAATGCGCATGGTAAATAACCCTCATATGTATCTAAATGCGTACGAGCCATGCACGCGTCATGTGAATCGTAAGAGGGTGAGCTTCTATTCACTCTGGAGTGAAAATAAAAAAGTGACGGATCCCTAGAAAGGGGTTGTCGAGAAAATCGACTACGAAAACCATTGGCATTATATCCACAGCCAATTCACACGTATTCCTCTGCCTGGTTCGCAAAGGAAATAGTATCCACCTTCAAAAAAGAAGAAAAATTAAATAAAATAAAAATAGTGGTATAAATTTTCGAAAATAGTGGCAAAATAGTGGCATGATTACTGCGAATCACGAGCCTCGGATTAACTAGAATGTTTTTAAAAAAGTAGCATAAGTGATATAATTTAATATTGATAATTTTGATTTTAGTTTGACAATCATTGAGGCTTATCCTGATTTTAAGTTCTTTAAAATGTTATGAAATATCCCTCGAAATTTCTTACAGTTTTTCAACTTTTCTTAGAATTTTTAAAAATACCATAAAATATTTTTAATCCTTTGCAGCTATTTCAAATCCTTGATACTTTCTAAAATTCTTTAAATTATCTTAAAAGTGTTACAACTATCCTAAAATATTTTTAATCTTTCGGAACACCATTAAATTTCTGAAATCAATTAAAAATTCTTCAGAATCTTTTAAAATACACTACAATATTTAGGAACCTTTAAAATCTTGAAAT
>JAAAKG020135029.1:16124-36389 GCA_010014905.2 Druon quercuslanigerum
CAATATTTAGGAACCTTTAAAATCTTGAAATTTTCTGAAATGTTTTGAAGCCCTTGAAAATGTCTTAGAATTTTTAAGAATATCGTAAAATCTTAAAAATTAATTGAAATCCCTTTTAATTAAAGAAATCAATTAAGAATTGCTTAAAACCTTTTAAAATCGCTTCAAATATTTGAAATAATTAAAAATATTTTAAAAATCCCTTGAAATAATTTAAAGGCCGTTGAATGCCTTGCATTTTTTTAATATCCTAATTTCTTTAAAAATTGTTTAAAATCTTTGTTAATGCTTTGAAAAATTGGAAAATATTTCGAATTCTACGAAATCACTCAATTCTTATAATATATGCAATAGTCCAGAAATTCTTGAAAATTCATTAAAATACCTTGAAACGTTTTCAAGCTTATTAAAATTTCAACAATTGCAATATTGCCTATTTCAAAAAGGGATCGAAACTTTCTTCTCACCGTGAGTGGTTTGAGTCTGAGCCATAAGAAAATAAGATATGGAACTCTTGATAAAATGAGATCTGGCAATATTTCATTTGAAGCGAATTTTTGAATTTCAAACCAATTTACAATGCATTGACAATACAACTGCAGTCATAGATAAATCTTTTTTAATCGCTGAATGGAATATTGTAAAAAAGGAGATCCATTAATTATCCCTCGGTAGGGTATTGCTCCCCCAAAGAGTCCCAAAGAGCACCAAAGAGCAATCTGCTGAAAATGTGATAGAAAGAACCATGAAGCGAAGTAACATACAATATACTAAGCAAGAAACGTGCATGAAAGAAGAACGGAACGGAAGAGAGTACGTCGAAATAACAATTCGCGGTAATTAGCAATTCAAACGATCCCATTTTGGGTCGGTGAGTTCTCGGCTCTAGATGTGCATTCAATTTTCAACCCTTTCAGATTTAGGGGCGGGCCAGACGGGGCCAAGATACAACACTACCGCACCAAGAGGCACAAAATGGGTGGCTATTTTATCTACGAACGCCGATCTACGAGTAGTTCAGATTCGCGCTCCTACGCACGCGAAAGAATATACACGCAGCCCCCTCGATTCAAAGATACAAAGAGAGGCACGTTAACTAATTCATCCGGGGTTGAAAACCTCTGCTCGCCCAGTTAATCGGCAACATGGGGTTGAAAGTTAAAACATTCCCTGCAAAATAAACCCAGACTGTATTTATATTTATATTTTTTCCAATCCCTTTTGGCGCATGATGTGGATTCTTTCCAATGTGAGATACAGGGTGGCCACAAAAGTTCATTTTCAAAATTTCATAGAATAATAGTATATTAAAAACCATTATGTTATAAGACTGTAGAGCTCCAAGAAAAGTGAGCGTTAGATAGCGTTAGAAGTTTTGAGGTGTGGCATTTTGGTTGCTTTTTCCCATGATTTTGAGTCTCGGAAGATTTACAATTACAACACTGCGACGTAAATGCAGCTGACTGAAAGTTTGACGGATTCTATTGTTGTAGATGAAAACATACGATTGATGTGGGAGTCAGCTGTTTGGGTTGTGACGGCTAATTTCGTATGAAGCGAAATTTTCAAAGTGGTTCGGTGCGAGGCAGATTGTTGTATATAAACATGCCTGCAGTACGGTTAGATAATACATTATGCGTTATTCAGAGACAATTTGCAGAACTAATAATCTGCCAATGTGGCGACGTTTGGAACTAATAATCTGTCATTAGCTGACACCGTTTCGCGTTCAGTAAAGAGCTATTTAACTATCTATATATTAATTCATCCATGCATCCATCCATCCATTCATCCATCCATCCATCCATCCATCCATCCATCCATCCATCCATCCATCCATCCATCCATCCATCCATCCATCCA
The DNA here is from genome assembly GCA_010014905.2 of Druon quercuslanigerum. Taxonomy (NCBI): domain Eukaryota; kingdom Metazoa; phylum Arthropoda; class Insecta; order Hymenoptera; family Cynipidae; genus Druon; species Druon quercuslanigerum. The sequence continues at coordinate 17,988 of JAAAKG020135029.1, forward strand.
TCCATCTATCTATTCTCAGAGCTGCTACAGCCTAATTTCCTTGAAAAAATCGAAACAGTGAACAAAAGTGACTGATTTCTAGCCTAAAAAGTGACTAAAAGTGGCTAAAGTCCATTAATTCGATTCATAAGACTTCAAAACAATTAAGGTTAAATTCAAATGAATTGGAGAAAGTGCACGAAATCCAAAAAAAGCCATTGATTTTAACATACCTAGAGTAAACTTGGAGGAATTTAAGGGAAATGAGAAGAATTCTATGAATTCTATAAAAAAATCAAGAGAGTTTCAAAGAATTTAAAAGAACTCCAGTTAAATTATTCAGAATTAATTGTGCATTCCGAATTAATTCAAACAAATGACAAAAAAATATTTCAAAATCTCTTCAAATCTTTGAAGCCCTACGAGATCCCTCTCTTCTTGTGAAAAAATACACTAAATCTATTAAAATATATTATAAATATACTCAAATATTTCAAATCTCCTAAAATCTTATAAAATCCCTTACAGCTGCTTGAGGCTCTTAGAAATTTCTTGGATTTTTTTTAATTAATCTCAAATATTTCCAATGCCTAAAAATGCCATTAAATTACTAAAATCAAAGTAAAATCCTTCGGGTTATTTTCAAATACAATAAAATATTTTAAATCCTTTGAAATCTGTTAAAACCATTGACATTAATTTAATCTCTTAAAAATGCCTTGAATTTGTTTTCAATATAGGAAATCTCTGCAAATAATTTCAAATCCCCTTAAATTATATAAATAAATTTTTAAAAATTCCTTGGAATCTTTTCAAAATCCCTAAAATATTTAAAATCGTTCGAAATGTTTTGAAATCCCTTAACACTTTTGAAAGCTCTTGTCTTGGAAGTTTGAAAATACCCTATAATATTTCGAATCTTTTAAAATTCCATTAAATTATAGTAATCAATTAAAAATTCCTTCGGTTCTTTTAAAATACACTAAAATATTTTAAATCCACTATAATCTTAGGAAACTCTTTGAAATTGTTTGAAGCTCTCGAAAATTGCTTAGAATTTTAAAAAATACCCTTAAATATTTCCAATCTTTTTAAATCCCATAAAATTTCTGATATCAATTGAAAATTTTTCGGGATCTTTCATTAGAAAATACAATAAAATATTTCAAATCCTTTCAAATCGGTTAAAATCCCATAAAACTGTTAAAGCTCCATGAAATAAATTCTTTAAAATCGTTTGAAATTCTTTCAAATTATTGAAATCTATAAAAAAATTTATTAGAATATTTGAAAATGCCCTAACATATTTTAAAATATGGGTTAATTTATTAAAATAAAAATGACTAAAGCGATCATTCAAATTTTTTAAATTACTGAAAAGTGATTTGAGAAACTTTTGCCATTTTTTTCAAAATGCTTAATTCCAAGGAATTCCCTAACCTACAGCCACCACGTCAGATATACAGTTTATGAATTTCAACAATTACAGTTTTGGTATCGGCGATTCTCAAATTGGGAATAAGGCAATAAATATCGCTTAAAAAAATGTTAAAAGATATATTTGTGATCGTTGATAATGGAAAGTGGAAAAACGTTAAAAATAAATCGTTAATTGATCTTTTACCTTTGAGAAACCCTGCCAACTTTCATGTATGAAGCGCTCTGAGATTAGCTTAACATTAACCAGGCACGAATAATTTGATCTAAAATTGCGAAACAACCCAGTTGAGGTTTATGTGTGAGTTTACTTTTCTACATTTGCTCAGGTGTGAAGATTATTTATGAAAGGCTGCCTTAGTTCAGTTTTTGAGTCTAAATTGTTACACGTTAGTTTTTAATTTATGAAAAAATAAATAAGTTAATAAATTAATAATAATAAATAATAATAATAATAATAATAAATCAATCAATTCTTGAATTTAATTTCTGAGAATCATCCGCAATTTGACAGTAATCTTTGATGCTAAATTCGGTGGTTCTGTAAATTTTTCAATATAAACATCTCTGGGACTCAAGTAGCTGGTGATTTATATTGTGTCTGGAGGTTGCTTATTTAAATAAGTAGTGATATTGAATTTCGCGCCAAAGAGAGAGAGAGAAATTAGAGAAGTGGAATTCTTTTATGTTCGAAGAATTTAAAATAAAAAATTAAACATATAAAATTCCCTGATTTAAAATTCACACATTCAATATTGTAACATTTCAAAATCTACAGAAACAATTTCAGTACAATAATTATTCAAAACTGAACGTTTTTAAATTTGTTTAAATTCAAATAACGTACTCAGCATCTCGAAGCATTATGAAATTTGAATAATTTCTAATTTAGGTTCATGTAATTATCTGTCACGTGACCAATTACACGTTATATTTTCGACACCTTTATAATTTGAAAAATGTGTTTTGGAATGTAACTGAGAACAGGAGTTTACAGTTTAAAGCCCTAGCTAAAATAAAATGATTAAAATTGCATTACTTAAACAAAATTTAAATTAAAATCAGCCATAGAGACATGCCCTTACATACTATCTATTCCCCAACATTACAGCACAATGTATTAATTTTACTAATTATAAAGCCGCTGAATATAATAACATGTCATAATTGGCCACGTGACAGACTGTCACATGCCCTTACATGTATTAGAATTCTATCATATCAGATTAAAAGCTTGCAATATTGTGCAAAAAAATTGAAAACTTAAAAAATTTCAAATCTAATATTTAAAAAAACACATTAATAAAAGATATTTTTAATATACGTAATGTTTAAGACTGAATAATTACAAATTAGGCAGCTAAAAACGTTTTTCAAATCAAGTTTTAAACTGAAGGATTTAAAAAGTAAGGCCTTGGAAATAAAACCGTTACGAAATTAGTTATTCAAAACTGAATTACAGTGAAATTTGCAATGATTCCAAGAATATTTTCACAGATTGAAATCGCGAAAAAAGTCAATAATTCTAAAACTTTCACTGATTCATGTTTAGAGAGTATAAACATAAGACATGTAAAAGAATTAAAAATAAAATTTATTAAAAATTGATTTATTTAAGAAATGATATTACATGAAATAGATTTTTCTACTTAAAATTTAAAAGTCCCCTGCATGTTTTCGACGAATCGCTCATACATAATGAAAAACGTACCACAGAAAATGAGAGAAATGTCACCACTAATTGCAGCAAAAGTTATTTCAGAATAACTACTCTTTTTCGTAGAATCAAAATATAAACAATAAAACTCGTACTAATACAAACTTCACTACGCAAAATGCTCTCAACACAGGGAAAATCGGGTGATTTTTCACGAAAATAATTAGGAAAAAATTCTTTTAAATAAAAGTAATGTAAAGATTCAATAAAATAGCCGAATTCTCAAACCGAAAAGATAAATTTTCAAGAAAAAGTTTGTTTTTAACCATGAAATATTTTTATTTAAAATCAAAAATAGTTAAATTAAACATAATAAAAGGAAGAATTTAAAAAAAAAGTTGAATCTTCAACCAAAAAAGAATAGTTTTAAGCCAAAAAATATTCAGTTTATACCAACAGAGATGAATTTTCAACAAAATACATCAATTAGCAACCAAATAGTCACAATTTACAACTAAAGAAGATCAATTTTCATTCAAAAATGTTCAATTGAAATGATGAATCTTCAACCATAAAAATGAATTTTCAACAAAACAGTTGCATTTATAGCCAAATAGTTAAATTTTTATTTTAAAAAATTATTTTCCACCAAGAAGAGTTCAGAACCAAGAAAGATAACTTTCCTACCAAAAAAAATATTTTTAATCCAACAAGACAAAATTTCTTTCCCAAAAGACGAATTTTCAACAATATAGTTGAATCCCCAACCAATTAAGATTAATTTTCAACCAAAAAATATGAAATTTCTACAAAAAGATATGAATTTTCAAACTAAAGAGATTCAATTTCTACCAAAAAGACGAATTTTCGATAAAATACGTGAATTTTCAACCAAATAGTTCAATTTTTTACTAAAAAAGATCAATTTTCATTAAAAAAAAAATTATTTTATATGTTTTTTATGATAAAAAAAAGAATGAAAAAAAAATAATTAAATTTTCAACCCAAGATAGGAGGAATTTTCAATTAAAAAGAGCTATGAACCAATGACATTTCTACAAAAAATATATTTTTCAATACAGGAGGAAAAATTTTCTTTCTAAAATGACAAATGTTCAACAAAATAGTTGAATTTTTAACCAACAAGCGTTAATTTTTAACCAAAAAATATGGAATTTCTGAAAAAAAATTCCAACAAAAAGAGATCAATTTTTACCCGAAAATGCAAGATGAATTTTCAGATAAAAACTGAATAAAAAATAAATAATTTTCAATAAATTAGTTATATTTACAACAAAAAAGATTATTTTACACCAAGAAAGATGAGTTCTTTACCATAGAAATTTTTCTCTTTAATCGAAAAGGGCAAATTTTACATCTAAAAAGACGAATTTTCAACAAAATAGTTGATATTTTTACCAAGAAAGATAACACTTCTATTAAAGAGTTTCATTTCTTGTCCCAAAAAACTAATTAAATTAAAACATTTAATTTTCCACAAAAAATTGAAATTTTAAACAATAGAGATTACTTTTCCGCCAAATAGTTGAATTTCTAATCCGAAAAAGCGAATTTTCAATCGAAAAAGACGAATGCTCAACAAAAAAGTTCGCATTTAAGCAAAAAAAAACGAGAAAAAGAGAAAGAGCCTTTAAACATGGGAACAACAAGAATTCCTTTAAAAAAGGGGAAAAGAGGGGAATAGGGGAAAGACAGTAAAATTGGAAGTTATATAAATTCCTAGTAGTATATTAAAACGTTAAAAACAATCGTTTTGTTAATATTAAACTATTAGAAATTTTTAAAAAACTAAGCTTTTTCGTGGCTTACTTTAAATAAATTAAAGTTAGACGTTAGTTATGCGTTTTTTTTGTATTTTCTCCATATTAGGATATTTTCGATGCAAAGTATTTGACAAAATATTTAATTTCCAGTAATATCTAACATTCCCAGAAAATTATAACTCTGAATGTGAACCTCTAAAGTCTAAATTAATAATGCAACCGGAAATCGACTTGTTCTCATTTAAATTTGTTCGTATATAAAATGTTCTTTTGCACACTGGCTCAATTAATTCGAAATCTGCAAGAATGAGAAGAAGGAAATTTCATTCAAATTAAATCACTTCATGTGCAATGAGCAAAGTGTTCTGAGGAGTTGAATCGAGGGGGGAAAACTTGAATTTTATTTGCTTAACCAAGTCGAGGGACCAATCGCGAAAAGAGTCGTGAGAAGGTATAGAAGGGAATTTGAAAAGAACCTTCTCTCCCATCTGGGTCAATGAAGGCTGAACCGGAAATCGATATTTTCTTCACTACTACTGAGTATTGCTGTATCAAAGAACCTGGAAACTCGGAAATATCAAACTGCCAGCTGTCCAACGATTTTCAGGGGCTACAAGCTACAACTGTCTGCTAATACTCATACGATTTCTCAATAGCAACGGTCCTTTAGGACTGTTAAAAATATTCCCTACAATTTATATTCTTTCACTCTTTTTAAATACTTGTTCAGTAAACAAATTTTTCAAACTCTGAATTTTCCCTGACCATTGATGATCAAACATCAGAATTTTAATCTTGTAATATTAATACAAAGAATATTTTATAATGTTTCGAATAAACACTTTCAAATTTAAATTAAAATATTTCAAATTTATACCAAAAAGATAATAAAAAATGGAATTTTTTAAACTAAAATTATAAACCTTTAACTGGATTAGCTAATTTTCACTTTAAATAATTAATTTTCATCTAAAACGCAAAAGAAATTTTTAACCAAAAAGGATGCATTGTCAACAAATAATGTAATAGTACATATTTCAAGTGAAAAATATTTTTATTTTAAATAAAAAAATTCAAATCAACAACAAAAAACAATTTTCAAACCAAATAGTTGAATCCTCAATCAAAGAAACTTAATTTTTAACAAAACACTTGCATTTTTAACCAAAGAAGTTAATTCTCTACCAAAATAGTTGAATTCTCAAACTGAAAAAGGAGTTTTTAACAAAACGGGTAAATATTCAAAGACCAGAATTTCAATCATGTAACACAATTTAGACCCCTGCCACTGAACAATAAAATTCCCTAATTTTACTCTGATTTTCAGATTTCCCCTGACCTACGTTCAACCTGATTATTGCTAGGACTAATGCACTAAAATGATTAACCGTTAACAATTTTTTTCGTATTTCAACAGAATCAAAATAGAAAAATCCCTTAAACTTCTGACCTAATATACTGCATCGGCTTTAGATTATGCTGTCAAATATCGTGATATCCTTCTTGGAAAGTGTCAGGCGTTATTTTGCCTTAGGTATTTTTAAAGCTCTAATGAAAATTTAACGAAGTTAACCTAATTCACGACAATTTGAAATTCAACAAGGAGCAATAACCAATAAAGTGTCAGTCAAATGTCAGTTAAAATTCCAAACCTGTCTGCTATAATAAAACGTAGAATATCCTTTGGAAATGTGAAATTGTGAAACCCTAAAATAACGCTCTTGTAATCAAAATTCATGAAATGAAATTTAAATGTCACTTTAATTGAAAAGTAATTATTAAAAAGTATTTCGGCATTATTTGAAAAATTCCATGATTTTTCCCTCAACAGTTTTTCATTTCCCCGGACCAATAATATTTAAAGTTCGACTTTAGGTGAAATCTCGAATTTTCAAATGGTGGCCTATAAATGGCTACAGCCTCACCGAAATTTATTTTTTCAGTTCGAAAATACTTTCTCCGAATTTTAAGTACTTTCTTTCTTATGAGGAATACAAAATTCCCATCGTTCTAGTGACAACGGAATTTTTTAGAAAACTTCAAAGTCCGTGATGAATTACAAAATTATAATTTCCCTATAGTAATCTATAAATGGCTCTTTTCAATTAGGGTAAACAGGGGTATTTCCTACACCCTTCTAGTGAAAGACACTGTGCAATGCAAATGTTTTTAACAAAATTCCAGAGATATAAAATAGATACTTGTACATGTATAAATATTCTATTATCCATGTAATTTGTTTTTCAATATTTATTCAGCACAAAATTACTAAAATTATATTAATTAAATAACATTTTTGTTGCCACCTACAGAAGAACATTTGGAATCGGAAAAAATATCCCCTTTCAGACGAATTGATCTTCGTTCCCAACCATTAAGCATATAAATTAATATCCTCCTTCTTCTAAAAACTTTTTGTTAAGGTGTCGGCAATACCCCTGTTTACCCTATATTAGAAGAGAGTTGAATTATTATTCTGAAAAGGTGAATTTTCAACAAAAAAGAGTTCATTTTTAAATCAAATTTTTAAAAATGACAATTTTTATTAAGAAGAATTTTCAACCAAAAAGGATGGCTTATCCACCATACAAGTTAAATTATCAATGTAAAAAGGCAAATTTTTATTCAAAAACATAATTTTCAACCAAAAAATTCATTTGCAACCGAATATTTGAACTTTGAACCTAAAGATATTAACAAAAATTTCACTTTCAACTAAGAGGTTACCATAAAAAATGAAGTTTCAACAAAAAGAATGACTTTTTAACAAAACAGTTGAATTTTTAACTAAAAAGAAGTTACTTTCAACAAAAAATGGTTGGATTTTTTTATTCGGTTCTATTAATTCAACTCGCATTTTAGCGAACAAGGTGAAGTTTCTGGAAAACAGGGGAAAAAGGAATTTACAAAAAAAGGGGGGGGGGCATATGGGAAAGTGTGTTGGGAAAGTCGATGACTGTGACTTCAGTGTTTTTTTTTTTTTTGAAAATTAAACAAAAATCCTGGTCTACGAAATAATTACCGGTCCAAGCCCTACCCTGCTTCATTTATAAGATGTAAAACGATTTAAAAAGTATATCCTTTCTAGAAAAAGAAATAATAATCTAACAGGAAAGGAAGTACTTTTGCGAGACAGGATTCTGAAAATTGCAGTTTTACCCGTCGTGAGCGGCTCAGGAAAGCATTTGGCTCATTATTCACCACCACGCCTTCCCCCATTCCAAACCCTACCTAGACGCCATGCGACTAAACCAGCACGGCACGTACAACATCCATGGCACGTAGGCTGATGAAAAGCTTTCAGGACAGTGCTGCCATCTATCGTGCACAGCATGAACCAATGCGAAGATTCCTTTTCCACCACGGGTTCGAGTCTACGCTACCTTCTGCCTCGTCTTTACCGACAAAATGTCCTCGATTCTGCTCAATCGGCACGGTTTTTTTTAATGATAAATCGTACGGGGAAAAATGAAGAAGGGGAACGATGAACCCTGCGAATGCATCTTGCAAGGGCCGACGCCCCCTTTCTCAAGGTGAGCGACTCTCAACAGATTACAGCATTTTTCCACAGCGCGATATGCGTGATTGTTTTCTTCTTTTTTTTTTTTGACTCTACTACTTTTCATCAAGGGAATCTACATAAGACCAGCTCTTCAAAAAGAGATTCGCCTCAAGCGTCGACGTACACCTTTCTTACCAATGAATTCGCAAGAAATTAATCGAAAGAATACTCATTTCCTTCATTATTTGTTTCATTTGATGAAAAATTAGCAAACTGTAAGAAATCGAGAAATTATATCGAAATTATGGAATGAGTATCTTATATATTCGAAATTTTGAATTCCTAAATTAAAATTTCATGTAAAGAAACAGGGTTATCAACAAACTAGATGCTTTAGTCACCAGTTTGAGGTTTACCCATCCAGCTTTCAGCAACGCTGAAAGAAAAGGCTTACACAAATTCGCATATGATCAATGAAAATCAAAGCGATAAGCTCCCCATTTCAATTCACACAAACCTCAGGTCAATTATGCAAGTTTTGAAAAACTCACCATTGGAAGGCGTTGAAGTGGAAGTAGACGAGACCCTGTCCGTAAAGAAACGAAACATCTTTCCAGTAATCGGCCTTCTGGTTGAAGAACTTTTGATATGCAGACATAGCTGTAAAAGAAAGAAATGTAAAAAAAGGTTTTCTGCCAGAGGAGGACAAATTTGTAGAGATTCTTGGGTCTGAAGTGTTACCTTTGCTATAATCTTCTAGGAGTAAATGAAAATGGCCCAGTTTGCAGTAAGTTTTAGGATCGATGCTAATTCCTCGATCGTCATCATCGTCATCCTCATCATCGTTATCTTTCGACTCGTCAAAACTCATTTTTGTACTGTCAGCTTTTCTCCGCTGTTTTTCTGACTGAGCTTGCACTATCATCCTCTCTAGATATTTAATTGCACGAACTACCAGAGCCTTTTTCTTTGCTTGCTCTGGCGAATTCAACTTCAGGAATCCGAACTGGCGACTGAAAAATAATTTAAAACGTGATTCTTCGTATTGTGTTTAAAATTTAAAACTTTGACAGTCTACCACTAGATTACCTGATGATCTATAGAGAGAAGCAGATAATAAAATTTACAAGGATTCTACAAAATACCAATATAGAAATTTCCTGATTTTTCCCTGATACTTATAAACTGTTCTTTCAGGTATGAAAAAAATATTGGTCCCAGGAGATTAATCAGGGTAATGTAAAAACTCTGGCACATTCCCATAGCGCGCTCGATAATATATTTGTTTTGCGCTCGATAATGTATTCACCTCGCGCTACGCGTTCGGCCTTTCTATGTACCCCAAATTTTTGCGCAACCCTTTTAAAAATGAAAGGTCTAAGCATCGAAAACTGTAATTTGGTGATTGTGAATTCTCTTTAGTTAAAGAATATGTACAACTCTATCAGTACAAATCTTCTTTTTAATGGTTAATTTAATATTTGTTTCTCATTTTGCATTAAATTTTACTCTTAACCATCCTGAAAAATGTATATCATTTCAATAAACTTATATTATTACCATTCATTATATGCATTAGTATTGAAACGAAAGTATTTTTACCGCCTTATTTTTCCCATAAAAAATGGGCATTCCATTAAAATAACAATTATTATTAAACATTTACTGCAACTTGTGTCGTTGTGCCATAAATCTAATTTCTTCATTTTCAATAGATGTAATTTAGGAGAAAAATTGTGGTAAATAAAATGCTATTGTAGTTTGTAATAAACTTGTAGATATTTTTTGGTTAAACAACTTTTTGTATTTTAATTTTGTTCGTCTCTTGTGTCGTTTCTTTAGTCTGATAATTTTAGTTCGTACCTTGTGTCATTTAAAAAAAAAATTAATTTTTTAATTTAAAAATTATTTTATTCTTTTTTTTTTTATTTTATGTTCAAGTTTTTTAATTTTTTTTGTATGCAAAATGTATAGATCTTTTTGGGGAAGACAACTTTAGTCTGTTAATTTTACTTCGTACCTTGGGTCGTTTTTCGAAAAATTTAATTTTTTAATTTTAAATGTTATTTTTTATGATTAAAACAAAAACTGCGTGTCCTATCAAAAATTATTCATGACAAATTGTTAGAGTTTTCGCTATTTTTTGCAACAGCAAAGTTTGTCTAGTTTTTTTCATAGCTTGTGTCGTTTGTCCAAAATTTAAAATTTAAATTTTTAATGTTGTTTTCTCCGACTAAAAACAAAAACTATGCATCCTATCGAAAATTGATGAATGACAAATTTGTAGATCTTTTCAGGGCGCGGAATTTTAATCATTTCATTTTTTTCGTATCTTGCATAGTGGCCATAAATTGGAATTTTTGAGTTTTCGTTATTTTTTGTATGATCAAAATTTTAATTTTCAATTTTCTGACAAAATTAAAAAAATTGTCATGATGATCTTTTTGGGCTTTAAAAAACAAACTTTTTTCTTCTCTTGAGTTTTTTTTCATATAATGCGTTGTTTGGCTTAAAATTTTCATTTTGGTTTTTTTATTTTTTTTATTTTGAAAATGCTATAACTGATAATTTTCATTTTATCGAAATAAGTCATGAGGATAAATTGTTCGGGCTTCCGAGTACTATAAACAGCCGTACATAGAATTTTTAATCTTGAAAAAATAGTCTCAAATATTTTGAAAATGTGCTCACTTTTTTAATTTTCGTCCAAAATGCTTGGTCTTTCTTTTTAGGCCCTAAAAAATTGTGCTAAAGCAGAATTCAATCTGACAAATCTTTCGAAAGTTATCGTGCCTACAATATACAGACTACAGACAGACAGACCTTCGCAAAAAATCATTTTTTCTGACTCGGGAGGGCTCAAAAGGTGGAGATTTGATGAAAAGTGACAAAGTGAAATTTTATATAAAACCCATACCTTTCATTGGGATCATAATGTAAAAAGCTTGTTACAAAATTTATCTTTTTTGGTTGATCACGAATCAAACTTTTGAAATCGGCAAAAGAGCCGAACGCTAGAGAACGACACACGGTCTATGGCTTAATATATTTGTTTGTTAAATATTTGAAAGTACATATTTTAAACCAACATAAACTTTAACAAAATAAATTGTGCAATAAAATTGCACAAGAAGGCTTAAAATGTTATTTGAAAACATATTTCTCTTATTTTAACTCTTTTTGTGCATTTTTCACAAATTGATTTTCTTGAGTATTTGTTTTTTTAAACAGTTTCTTAAGGAACGTAATTCTTTTTAAGCCTTGAGCAATTTTTTTGCACAATTTGTTCTTTTAATGTTTATGTTGACAGTCATACAGAATTTCATAAAAGGTCATTCCTAAATTACATACATATAATAAAACTTAGGGGCATTGCATTTTCAACAAAATAGATGCACTTTAAACAAATTAGTTGATTATTCAACTAAAAAGATGAATTTCCAACTAAATATAGGTGAACTTTCAACCAAGAAGATTATTTTCTACCAGAAACGACGAAGTTTCAGCGAAAAAGATCACTTGTAAGCTACAAAAATTAATTTTTTCCAAAAAAGAAACCAAACTTTAAGAAAAAGTTTAATTTTCAACCAAAGAGATGAATCTTCAGCAAAAAAAATTAATTCTAAAAAAAATGTAATATTTGATATTTTCACAACAAAATAGTTTAATTTCCAATAACAAACAGTTTAATTGAACCAAATAATATAAATTTTCAACAAAATAGTTAAATCCTTCATCAAGGCGAGTAATTTAAAAAAAAAATAGGAACTTTCTACAAAAAAGTTGGATTTTCAACGAAGAAAGATGAATTTTTAATCCAAAAGGATTCCTTTTGGACTAATTTTCAACGAAACAGATGAATTTTCGACACAACACATGAATTCTAATATAAATAAATGAAGTTTTCACAAAATAGTTTCAATCAAATAGTCAAATTTTCAAGCCACGTAGAAAAAATGTTTACTAAAAAAGTAGTAATTCCACATATATGGCAATTTAGAGTTATTGCATTTTCAAACCAAATAGATGAATTTTCAACCAAGAAGATTAATTTTATTCCACGAAAGACGAATTTTCATTATATAAAATAACTTTTAAGTTAAATAAATTAATTTTGAACAAAAAAAAATTCTGGACAAAAATAACTATTTTTGAAGAAAATAGTTCGATTTTTAAACAGAGATGATAAAATTTCTGTCAAAAATACGAATTTTCAAGCAAATGCGTGAATTTTTAACCAAATAGTTGAGTTTAAACTAAAAAACATAAACTTGAAACCAAAAATACAATAATTACCTTTTCAGTTAAAACAATCTTCAATAAAAAATTCCGCAAAAAGATATTTTGATGTTCAATCAAAAAAACAGATCAGTTAAACCAAATAATAGAAATGATCAACGAAACAGTTGAACCCTCAACAAAAACATATTAATTTACAAACCATAGAGGCATTTACAACAAAATAGTTGAATTATCAACCAAAGAAGATGATGACTAGTCACAAAGAAGATTAATATTCTACCACAAAAGATGAATTTTCAATTTAAAAAAATGCGTTTTCAACCAAATACTTGAATTTTTAAACAAAGAAGATAAAAATTCAACCAAACATGGAATAGAAATAGATAAAATTTTAGTTAAAAAAAAAATTAATCTTTTAACCAAAAGAAAAAGAATTTTTCAGACAATATATAAATTTTCAAAAAAGGGGGCTTTTGAATTAAAATTATGAATAATCAACCACAAACCTTAATTTTTAACAAAGTAATTGCAGCTTTAACGAATTAGTTAAACTTTCAACAAAAGAAACCAAAGAACCCGAGTTTTTGAAGAAAAAAATTAATTTTTAACTAATAAAGATCAATTGTCAAGCAAAAATGGAATCTTTACATTTTCAGTAAAAAAACTTAATTTTCAATCAAAAGAAACGATTTTTCAACAAAATAGACTTTTTAGCCAATAAAGGATTTGAACAAAATATTAAGATTAACTTAAATTACAGTTTATCGAAAATTCCCAAACTGTTTCAGGTTTTTCTTGACATTCTGAACTTTCCCTGACCAGTTTTAAATTTCCTGACTTTCGAGAATTCCTGAATTAAATGCATAATTTCTATTTTGATAAGTTTGAAACGAACAATTTGAATTTCTAAACAAAGTTTTGATGCTCATATTGTTCATAAATATGTGGCTTTTTCATTCAAGAATGGAAGCAACATCAGCGATATTATTTATATTTTTCAATTAATCCGTAGATTCTTAAAGAAAAAATACTTTTTATAGACATATTTCCCACAATCAAGAAAACTTTTCCAAATCCTGACACATGCGCATTGTTATTTTTTCTTTAATTAAAAGACCTGCGCATGTTTTTCGATGCTTCAACTAAAATTTAGTTGAATTGACAAAATACCTCTAGTGTTGAAATACTAGTCTACTTTTTAAAATAACGAAGGCTGACGTTACATGTATACGATAAACTTAAATAGAATTGATTAAAAAACAGAAATTTGTTTTAAACATTGTCCGAAATCCAAATTTCACTCAAATATTTTAGAATCTCCAACCTGAAGTTCAGAATATTCAAATAAACGAAATATTTTATCCCAGTTTTATTATATCAACAAATATTATTCCACAAACAATGGAAATGTAACGAATTCGATGTTGATTTCGTAATCTATTATTTGCAATATAAATAGATGAATATTTTAGTACTGTTTGTAGTTTACAAAGCCATCAGTAAAAATTGCGTTCATTTGAACTTTCTGAAATTCAGAACATCCAGATTTAAACTATTTCTTTTACAATCAGGTAAACAAGCCAACATTACGGACATTTAAATATCTCGACTTTAATTGAGAATTGAAACCGAAAGAGAATAAAAATTAATAAACATGAATCTGATAGTCATCAAAGAACACAGTAAGGAAATTGAGAATTCCTTTTTTACAGAAAAAATCATAAGCAAGCCTGAAATCCTTTCAAGGTTTTTATTTACATACACCAAGCTTCCACCCAAAACACAGAAAGAACTAACGGAAAAAAGAAAAAACAACCCTTTTTTCTGACATTTTTCCATGCTTAAAAGCCTATATAAACATTATTGAAATTCCACACAAAAACCCGTTTTTTCGTCCCTATTAAGAACGAACAGAATGTGGAACGAGTGAATATGTGGGAAAAGATGTCAGTAGGTTGCAGGCGAGATTGAAAGGATGGCTCAAATTGCCCGCCTATTCTTGTCAGAAAATCACCAGGTTGGACTTTTAAAGTTACCGGTTATAGGAATCTATAAAAATGCGAAACGAATTTCAGGCTTGTGGGGAATAGTTTGTTTGATTAGAATAATAATTACCTATCCAGCTCAGAAAGTATCTGAAGTTCCTGAGGAGTCAAGTTGATATCGTCTGTCTCCTGGGCCATTTTCACAGTCGGCGAGAAACGTTCGTCAGAAACCGGGGAAATACATATTTACGGAGCGATCAGGACCACTCTTCGCGAAAAAGGGAAATTCACAACACGCACTCACTTCACTTCGTCACTTCATTCGGAAAATACACTTTTTTTCAAAACGATGGGTCAGGTTACGTCGTGACGGCAAACACGCGACGGAAGACGATTCTCGAGCGCAACCGTCGCTCTAACCTCTTCGTTTTTTGTCCCGCCGCGCATTGGCGGGAAATTTGACATAGAAGAATTCACTTTTTAAAATTAACCGCAAAAAACCATTTTAAAATTCCATGACTTTTTAATTTCTTAATTTAACTGTCCATTAATATTTAAAGATAAAAATTCTGGTCTGACAACATTTTTAATATGCGTATCATCTTTTAAATATTTAAAAACAATGTTTTTTTATTTTAATTAATAAATTTGTAATTTATTATTCTCAGGACTGCCTCATTAGCCCAAATTATTTAAAAAAAGTGAAAAATGCAATAATTTCTAACCTAAAATATAAATAAAAGTGGCTATTTTTTTAATTCAAATGAATTTAAAGGAATTTCGAAGAATTCAAAACACTTTAAAGGAATTCAGGATGAACCAACAAAAATTGAAGGGAATTCCAAATGAATTTAAATGAATTCTTTAAAATATTTTAAAATATTATAAAACCCCGTGAAATTCTATGAAATTTGAAAATCTTGAAAATACTTCGGATACTTAAATCAATTGAAAATTCCTTTGATCTTTTAAAATACCCTAAAATATATAAATTCTTTACAATATTGTAATTTTTTGATGCTTGTGAAAATTTTTTGGAATTTTTAAAAATACTCAAAAATATTTACATTTTTTAAAACGCTGGAACATTTTTAAAGCTCTTGAGTCCTCTGGAATCTTTAAAAATACTCTGAAATTTTAAAAACCCTTTGAAATTCTTTCAAGTTTAGAATTATATTGAAAATTACTTGGAACGTTTTAAAATATCCTTAAATATATTAAAATACATAGAAATATTCGAAAATCTTTGAAATCCTTAGCAATCCAGCTTTCCATCCTTGCAACTAAATGTTTTTAAATCCATGAAAATATCATAAAATCCCGCGAAATTACATGAAATCCCTTTAAGTCATTGAAACCCTCGGAAATCTGACAAAATCCCTTGTAATCTTTTAAAGTATCCTAAGTCCCACAGGACCTTTAATATTCTACATTTTATCCATCGAAATTCTAGAAGATTCTTTAAAACACCCTATAAAATTTTTTTAAATCAGTAAAAATCATTCAAATTTTCTGAAATTCCTTGGGGTCTTTTAAAATGCCTTAAAATATTTCAAATCTATTACAATATTTTTAAATCATTTGAAATCCTTAAAATATTAAATATCATAAAATGATTCAAAAACTTTTTAAACGCCTTGCAATTTTTAAAGCACGTGCAAAATCTTTAAAATTCTTAAAAACACCCTAAAATACATATTTTAAGTCCTTTGAAATCCCTTGAAATTTTTGAAATATATTGAAAACTCCCGTATTTTACGTGAAGCGTGAAATCACATACAATATAATAATATTTCCTGAAATTCTGAGTAATTTATTAAAGACCTTAAATTAATTTAAACCCTCGAAAATCTGATAAAATACCTTGGAATCTTTATAAATGCCATAAGACCTTATTATAGCTTTTATAAAACTGTTCAATATCTTAAAAAAATCTAGAAGATTCTGTTTAACTCCATCAACAATTTTTTTAATCCCTTAAAATCGTTAAAATCCTTAGAAAATCCTTAAAAAATCTTTGGAATACTTTCTAAAAATCTTTTGAAATCCATTAACACTTTTGAAGGCTCTTCAAAATTGTGTGCAATTGAAGAAAAGTACTCTAATGTTTATTGAATATTAAATATTAAAATCTTGGAAACTTTTTAAAATCTTTGGGAATATCTTTACATACTTGAAAATGTTTGAAATCCTACGAAATTCCTTCACCCTTGTCAATAAATTCTTTTGAAATCCTGATATATTTATTAAAAGACCTTGAGTACTTTTAAAATCCCTTAAAATATCCTAAAATCTTATATAAAATAAGGTTCTCTAAAGTTGTTCAATATATTCCGAAATTCTTTAAAATTCTTTAAAATTCCATACAAAATTTAAAAATTATTGCAGGGGGGTAAAAATTCCAAAAGCGTTACGGACTTATTGAAAGACCCCTTAAAACTGTTTGAAATCCTTTAAAATATTTCTTACTTTCTTTAAAATATTTCAAGATCTTGAAACTTCCTTGGAAGTACTCGTATTAAAAATATACGTTATATCTTTAAAATCTTTTGGAATACCATCAAATTATTTAGACTTCTTAAAAATGCCTAGGAATCTTTTCAAATATCCTTAACTAATGCGAAAGAGTTTAGGTAAATTCATTAATATCTTACTAATACATTTGCAATTTTCTTGTAAAACCTTTGATTTTCGCTTGATTTATAGGTTTTTCCTTGCTTTTCCTGCATTTCAAATAACTGGAATCGCAGTAGCAACAGTAGTTTTTCAATTTGAGGAAAAATAATTTTTAATCTAAAAAAACTTCAAATAACTATTTATTTTTTAAAAGTTTTTTTATACTTGAATTTAAAAAAAATGGAAGATATCATGTGTCGAGAAAGAATTTTTAAAAATTAAAAAAATCGCCTTGAAATCTTCCAATTTTTTTGGTATTATTGGAAATTCTCATTAAATTTTAAATTCTCTTTCTGAATATTTTTAAAAATAATTCGATTTTTTCCTAAAATGATTTAAAAATTGTACGTAGTTAAAAAAGTTGCCCTTACATCTTCCGAATTCTTTTTTGACATCTGTGGAAATCTTGTTCAATTTTCTCTTAAAATTCATCTTTCAAAATAGAAAATTATTTGAAATTTTTGAATCAATTAGAAAGAAAAAGGTTTTATTCTCTTGAAACCTTTGATAATTCTTTTTTCAAAATCTTCAAAAATTAAATTAAAAAAGATTTAAAGTCTGTAAGTTTTTAATTATGTTTCAATGTTTAAAAACTTCTAAACCGTATACTCGTTGATATCTTTTAAAATAATTCAAGATTCTTGTATGACACTTTAGGAAATCTTTTAATTTTTACATTTTCATAATTTATGATTGAAAAAGTATTAAAATTGTCCGAATTTTGACACCACAGTTTTTCAACGTATCTCCATGTTTCGAGACCCCCTGAATCTGAAAGTAAAGTTTTTACGATTTGTATATTTAAAAATTTCATGTGCGAATCTGTACGAAACCTCAAGAAAATGTTTCATTCTGTTGAAACTTTTCAAAATTCTTAAAAAGCTTATTTTTTCAATATACTTAAATTCTACATATTGTTTGAAATTTTGTTAAATCTTCTAAAGATTTCAACCATTTTCAAATGTTTGCAAAACTTCTGAATATCGTTTGGAATATTTCAGTTTTTCTAAGATTTGTTTAAATCCTGCAAAACTAAAAAGATGTTAAAACATTCTAGATTCTGGTTTGAACATATTTGGGAAATATTTTCAAATGTTTTGAAATAAGTTTAAATATCTATTCTCTTAAAATTAATTTTTC
>JAAAKG020135030.1:0-13660 GCA_010014905.2 Druon quercuslanigerum
TGACATATCATATGGAGCGATTTACACCTTTATGGTTAAGTCCTCTCTAGTGGGCGTCGTTTAATGTAGTGGGCATATTACAAAAGGTTTTACCGTAGTGCTTTGGCGTCTTTAGTGGACTCTGCCTGATAATAATAATAATAATGTACATTGGATTATGAGTTTTCTTTTCACAGTTTTATTCTTTTCTGCATTACATTAAATTTCTTTCTTTGTTTGTTTCGTTTTCTATTTCTGGGATTTTGTGTTAATAATAGATATAAGTATTAAATAATTTTAGGCGATTGTGAAAAAATTTGTTGGGTTAAAAAAATTGGCCAATAAATGGTGTTCAATTAAGACAAATTGGATGTATTAAAAGTTTGTAGTTATAAAAAAGAAAATTTAATTTAAGCGATAAACAACTAGAAAAGTTAAAAACAAATTGAATCATGATTTTATCCCTCATTTTAAAAGGAAATGGCAGAGTTTAGCATTTATTAAAGCTTGTTTCAACAACAAGTTTACAGGTTGGTTAAACATATATTTCATCGTGGAATTTCTACCTAAAAGTAATGACAAATGCGGAAGGCCTAACTCAGGTGACGAAGGAAATTAATGAATATACGTGAAAAATATACTAACCTTGAAATAAGAGAGGCTTTTTTACGCCCGCTTAATCTATGTGATGGGAAGAAAGTATCAGAATTCATTAATTCAATTTTACATTTCGATGAAAATGAAAATATGAATGATTTCCTGATTCCTTACACATCCAAAAAAGCTTTGGCGTTAATAGAGGAAGCTGATTTGTCTAAAAGTCAATATCACATGATCCATATGCAGGCAAAAAAGAAAAACATTCACACAGCATACGACAATTTGGCAAAAGCTAAAGAAGAATGTTATCCAGATTCGATTAAGGTAACGGAAAAGGGTTTTACAATCGGTTTAAAGTCTTTATTAGATCATACGATATTTTGAATTTTTAAAAATCGTCATATTTCTCTTCCATTTACGGATATAAGGAAACCTCATGACTTGAAGTTAATTGTTAAATACGGTTGTGATGGTTCTTCAAGCCAAAGCACGTACAATTAAAAGAAATATGATCCAGATATAGTGGATAATAGTATCTTCAAGGTTTCAATGGTACCACTGGGACTTCACTTAGAGAATCTGGTAAGTTCTGTAGCATGGCAAAATCCTAATCCATCGTTAACATCATATTGCAGGCCAATACTATATGAATTCGCAAAAGAAACCACAGAAAAAACCAATTCAGTAATATCATCACTTAAAAAAGAAATCAATAAAATGAATCCCACAATAATAAAGAACGATTCCGGCACTTTTGTGATAAAACCTGATATAATGTTGACGATGCTCGACCAAAAAGTTTGCCAGGCTTTTTCTGGATCTTTCTCATCTATGACTTGCTACATTTGTCAAGCTACACCTAAAGAGATGAATAAGTTATATGGAGTCAAAGGCAAAGTTATAGATATCAAGTCATATGATTATGGATTGTCAACACTACATGCTAGGATCCACTTTATGGAAAATCTTTTACATATAGCCTATCGAATCGATTTTAAGAAATGGCGAGTAGATACAAATGTATAAGAAGATTTGCAAAAGAAGGCGAAGACTCGAATGTGTAAAGCTTTTCTTTAGAAGACAGGATTGGTAATAGGGGCAGTAAAACAAGGCTCAGGCGCATCCAATGACGGGAATACCGCTAGAAGGTTTTTTGCAGATCCTGAAATAACAACACCTACTATAAGTACGTTTATACTTTTGGTACTACCTCCCTATAACTGTCCATAAGATATTATTGCATAGAGCTGATGTTATGAAACTTTTTCATTACCAATTGGACAGTTTTCTGAGAAAGCAGGTGAAGCTCGGAATAAAGACTATAGGAATATTCAAGAGTTCAATTCACGCAAGTTTTCTCGTGTTGCTATTAATACTGATTTAGCACACAAACTGTTAGTGAGTTCGGATCCATTATCAGTTACGAAAGAAGAAATATTTCAAAATTCTGAAATTTATGAAAAAGTACTTATTTTAAGGCACTTTAGTTTTAAGTTTTAGATACAAGTTGTTATATTTTACTAAATATAATATAACATACATTTTTCAGGAATATCAGTAGCCATGCTAGTAAGAAAAATTAAAATTTTATAAAACCCTACATTTGAAATTTCATCACAAGAATTATTGATAACAATTGTTATTGTTAACCTTTCTAATATTTTTGTGACTAGCAGTCATTCCTCAAATAGCTTAAAATATTTATAGTGCAAAAACAAAAAAATTTCTATGCGAAAGGGCTAAAATTTTTAATTTGTTTATAAAGATTTAAATGTTATATTTTATCAAATATTATTGAATATTTATTATTTTTAAAAATACCTAAAGTTGTTCTGGCGGTTAAAGGAAATTATAATTTCCAAAATCTGAAATTTTAATATTTTGCCCTAAGAATTGTTTATAACAATAGTAATTATAAACTGTTATATTATTTTTGTAATTATATATCATTCCTACATTAATATAAAGCACTGTTAGTAAACAGAAATTTTTTTTCCGATAATAAGACTATTTGCTAATTTGTTTATAAAATTTGTTTTTAACAAATAAATGGACTAATAAGCAAATAAATGGTATTCTATAAGTCTCTAAACATTGATATAAGACAATATAAAGTTCACTTAATCATCTTTAAAGAGTAAAATTTGTTATGTAAAAAATGTAAGTTTATCCATAATTTCAGTGAAAAAAATATTTAATGGACAAGCAGAAGAGACAAAAGTTAAGAGCGTTAAGCTCTTTAGAATTGATTGAACTTTAATTTTAACAAAAATTTTTAATCAGACCAAAATTAAAGGCTCTGGACATTTTTGAACGAAAAAAGTGCATTTCCTCCCACTGTGTTCTGGTGGGGTCCATCGTTCGAAGAGGTCGGAGTGTAGTAGAAAATAAAATTTACAAAGGAAAACTTTCGTTATTTTAATGCTGGAAAATATTTAAGCCCTAATTTGAAAATGTATCTCTATATAGTAAAAATTCTGTTTGCTTCTCAAGACCTAAACTTATCGTTTTCAGACAAGTCCACGTCGACTGATTTTAAGATTTACAATAAAACTTCTCCTTTCAAGACCAGTCCACCCCGAATTGTCTTCAAACCAAGTTGTTACCCTTAGTCATAAACTCAAGATTTATATTTTCGAATTCGAAGTCTTGCCCCTGACCACCAACGAGACTTAGCCGTCTTGGAGATGAACTCAAGACGAGCCAAGTCGAACTCAAGACGAAATATTTGAACTCGGGTCCCTATCGCACTCCCCCATCCGATATTTGTATCAGAAATCGAAAGTTTTCATTTGTAAGCAATGAAATAATTACTTTGAAAATATCTACAATGCCAGATTTTTATAATATTTTGATGACATTTTAAAAGACATGTTCACAAGAATTCAGGAATAAGAATAATTTGAAGAGATCTTTTAATATATGTTATTTGCAAATATTTTAAAGAATATAAAAATTTGTATAAATTGTAATAATTAAGTTATTGCTAAATGTATGTCGAAAAATTACGTAACATACGGGGAGCGACAGGCTTCAAACCACTTCATAGCGATTTATTACGAGGGAGAGATAAGAGGTAAACAATGGTCTCTAAGCCTGAATAAAAATTTTATCTTCGCTGCAGATTTACAGAGTATAGGTTTACTCAGGTAAATTTTTATTATAATTGTGAGATACAAAAGTTTCGATCTCTCCAGATGAACGTGGAACTTATTTTAGATACATGCTGATTGTGAAAACATATTTAATCAATTAAATATTTTTGGGTATCTGCCAAAAAGTTCAATGCTTCAAGTATCATCTATTTTACAAATTTTGTACAATTATCTCAGTGAAAAATTTATGTCAGGGTACTATTTAATAAGGCCTCAAAATTGTACACATTTCCGGTTTGCGAAACAAAGTCTGCGTCAGAGACACTGACCTCAATTATATTCTTTAGAACATCTTCTGACAAATATATTTATTTTTCATTCCTTCTTGTCTCCTTTGTGTAAAGAGATAATTAAAGATGCGATTTATAATTTATTCTGTAATTAGTAGTTCTATAATAATGGTGAACTTAATTATTAATGAACCAGTCACCCAATGTCTGACCAAAGCGACTACTACCACTGAGCGCTCGCCGCACCTGACCGGTTTGCAGTGGTCGACTCCGTCATTGTCAGACACCAATAAGTAACCCAGAAAACCTTAGTTTGCAGATATCGCATTTTTTAAATTCATTTTCACCACTTATATCACAGAAATCACCTCAGACGGTCTAAAAATATGTACTACCCTTTTCCACTTTACAATATTATATTAAGACAGTTTTTTTGTATATTCAAACGTTTTACAGGAACATAATTCAAAATTTCTGCAAAAACATACATAATTCCTTGACTTGAGATGAAGAGATTAACCTTAATCTTAATGTATTTTATTAAAGAGTAAGGCAGGTATATTCGTTAATGTTATTTAAAAAATCTTTCATAAACAGAAAAACTTTATTTATTCACATAATTCGAAGTTCATGCAAGAATAGAGAAGGCTTTTTGATTCTTACCATTTTTAGTACATTTAATAATTAATCATAATGAGGAAGCAAGTTGCTCATAAAATAAATATTAAAATCTTGCATATCCAAAAAAGTAAAAATAGCGGAACTTGAATACACAGCTGGTTTAGACTTAGGTATACTAGGAGAAAACAAAAAAAAACTTTTTTTCTTGATTTAATTACACCATTTTTTCAAATCAATGAATACGAAAAATTAATTTTCATAATTTTAGCAACAACAAAAAAATATATTGCAATTACAATTTAAATGAGTAAGATGAAATATGATTCATTTAAAACAAAATAGAATCGCTAAATAAAATCTAACCTCTTTTTCGGATTTGTCATGCCAAACTAATAGCTTCTCATTATAATGACAATGTATAATTTTGTATGAACAAATCATTTTTTAAAAGTATTTTTTCTCTAATTTTAAATTATTTTACATTTTCTTAAGTTATATTGTAAAAAATTGCGTGAAAACAATAATATAATAGAGTAAATTTCTTTTAATCTTATTGTGAATATTATAAACAGATTTCATAAACAAATTTATTATTAAGGCGTTGATTGACACAAAAATGTATTTACCAGTTGTGATTAGTTTTAATCAGAAACTTTATGATAATTATGGCAACATTTATAATTAGTTTATAAATTTTATGTTGTAAAAGCAATTATAGTTTTCGAAAAGTGAAAACAAAGCAGGATACGAAACGAGATAAATCGAGAAAAAGTGCGAACCTAAAAAAGAATACAAATACAATATCTGAATTATTGTTGTCTCTTCTGTATAGGAGAAATAAAAATATAAAAGACAAAGGATATACAAAGAAAAATATTGAATCGTATAAAAAACACAGAAAACGGAGCTTTAAAGTTATAAAGAATTTTCATTAGGTACATTCTTAACAAGATTTCTCATAAGTCGCTCGGTCCTTGATAAAAAAATACGAAATCAATAACTGGTCTTCTGTGTTTCATATTATTAGAGGGTTTCCCTGATACTATCGGTAAATATCATAATATCATTAATTGAAACTACATTCTGAAATTGTAGTATACTTATTTTATTTTCGAAATTGCTTAATTTTACATAACGCTTATTTTTCAAATCCGCATAGGTATCCAGTACATGCCCAAGAGGTTGGAGACGCCAATTTAAAAAAAAAGTTGTGTTGAATTGTGCTAGGTTTGTGCCCAATTGTGTCGTAAATTTTTTTTCAAATCTATATTTGAACCAAACTTCACAAAAGTACACGTTTTGAGACATTGCAAACAAAAATGTACAAAATGTGCATTTTGAAAATCTGAAAGGTGTGATGGACTGTGCTAGGCGCAAAACAATTATTGTCTTCTACACTTTTGACTCCAGACTGTATTATGTGTGTGAAAATCTAGTATTTTGTCTCAAATTACTGTCTTGCCAAAAATCTGTTGAAATGTGAATTTCGAAAATCTAAGGGTTGTGCTGCGTTGAGCTAGGCGTGCAAACCAATTATTGTGTTACACACTTTTTACTCAAGTCTACATTTTTTGATGAAATACTAGTTTTTCCCAGAATAATTTTTCATATGAACAAATTTTTAAATTGCGAGTTTCGAAAATCTGAATGTTTAGCTTGGTTGTAATGGGCGTGCAAAACAATTATTTTCTGAAAAAATTTTTATTCAAATCTATATTTTTTGTTAAAAATCTAGTATATTTTCCCATATTGCTTTTTGAAACCAAGAATTTTTGAAAATTCGAATTTTGAAAATATAAAAGTTGTGTGGGTTGTGTTAGGCATGCAAAACAATTATTCTTCTACACGCCTATATTTTTTATCAAATACTAGTTTCTTTTACAAAATTTGGTTCAAATTTTGATTTTTTTTTAAATCGTTAATGAGCACAAACCTCTAGCATAATTCAGCACAATTTTTTTGAAAAAAAAAAAACAAAATAACATTTCTGTACAGAAAGTTTTTTTTTCAATGTTGGTTCCAATTTTGATTTTTTTAAATTTTTGCGTCACGATGGACCACAAGCCTGGCCAGTTCAACCCAACACGACTGTTCCGAAGAAAATTATCTTGAAACAGTTTTCCGAAAACAGAGTGTGTCAACTATATGGTTCTTCTGTAGAGTGTTGTAACATTTTTGAATTGCTGTATTCTTTTTATCGATCATGTTCACGCCTAGAGTGTCAGAAAAAATGGAAAAAGTTTCTTTGTCGAATTAAGGTTTACTTTTTGAAAAAAAGAATAACAAAAATGTCTTGTACATAAAAAGATGACATATTTTTAATCTACATTTTCTGGCCCTGTATGCTTTTTAAAAAAAAAATTTTAATGTAAAAATTGCAATTTGATTCTATTTTTTTCTTATAACTCATTATTTATGACTCATTTTATAAAATAATTAATAAATATAATAAATAATACAATTTTAATTCTCATTATTTTTGAGTTATTATATTTTAACTCATTATTATTTTTATCATTATTATTTTATTAGATTTAAGTACAAGAAATATGAGATAACGAATTCGAAATGAAGTGACAAATTAAACTTTGCAGCAAGTAACAACATTTTAAAGCAAACGAGAATACGTTTTGAGTTAAAGAGGCAAATGGTAGCAAGAAAAATATTCCTGCATTAAGATTACCCAATCCTTATGATTTTCCATCTTTCCGATCAGGAATATTGAATTGATAATTTCTTAACATTGTGTTTCTCTCATTTAAATATAAACATTAATAATTTTATTTATTTATCAATTTAGTCACCAGCTAATAGTTCAAAAGGATATACTCATTATTTGTAAATAATTCAGATTTAGAAAGTGAAATGTTTAAGTTGAACACTTATTTTAATATTAGAATAAAGAATTTAGAAAGAGTAATTACATTTTTTGTCACTTTTAAAGTTATGGAAAATACTTTAAAATGTTTTGAAGTAAGAAAACAACAGATTTTGAACAAAACAGTTAAATTAACCAAAAAATGAATTTTTAAACAAGAAGGAAAATTTTCTATTAAAAAAAAAAAAGAATTTTTAACTAACAAAGATAATATCTTTCAAAAACTTCAACGACATTGTTAAATTTGAAACTTAAAAAATGAGTATTAAGACTAAAATATAAGTATGTAACCAAAATTGGAACAGTTACTTTTTCAGATAAAAAAATTTAATTTTCTGCAAAACAGTTTAATGTTCGCTGGAAGAAATGAATTTTCTACAGAAAAATATAGATCTTTAACCCAAAATGAATCTGTTCAATTTTTTATTCAAAAAATCTATTTTGAAAAAAAAAAATGAATTCGCAATAGAACTGTTAAATTTTTAACCATATAGTTAGACTTCAGAATAAAAAAGATACACTTTTACCCCAAATTAGAATAAAATGAATTCTAAGAGAAAATTGAAAAAATATCAAATTTTTTTTTTATTATTTCATAAAAGATTTAAAAATGGTCTAAAAGATTTTAAAGGAAAATTTTTGCAATTTGTCATATGCTATGATTTTAGAAAAACTAAGGAACTTAATTGCTATTAGGCCTTCTTGCGAAATTTTGTCATATAGTTTTTTAAAAGTTAATGTTGGTTTAAAAAATTTACTTTTAAATTTGAGTAAGTTTAAGAGCTATTCAAAAATTTTGAAACGATTTAAATATAATTAAAAGTTGTAAAAATTTATTAGGAATTTTATAAGGTTTAAAAAATATGAAAAAATTCTTTTAGATGCCTCACCGGAATAATTGAAATTATTTTTTATTTTGAAAAATTAACTTTAAGGGATTATTTAAAAAGATTTTCGTATATTTCAAAACATTTCAAAAATTATCAAGGAAGAATCTGCAAGATTTTTTGAAGAATCCAGGAAGAGCCTTGAAGGAAATATTTTTAATTTTGCCAAATTTAAAACAAGATGAGGCAAAATTTGCATAATTTTTAAACATTATAAGGCTTAGGAGGTCCGACAAGATGAGAAACTGAACTTTCTCAAGATTCGTGTAAAAATTTTTAATATTTTTTATTTTTAAAAATGTACTTGAAGAGAAAATTAAAAAAGGTTTTCGAACATAAGGAAGGATGTCCTAAAATCGCAAAGAAAAGTGCAGAAGATTTAATTGCAAAATGTTTCGATTTGGTAAGATTAGCAAATAAAAAAAATCGAATAAATTTAGAAAGAAATATAGAAGAATGCAAGAGATTCAAATCGATTTTAAAACTTACATTTTTTTCAATGTGGATTTTTGAAGTTAAAAAAGAAGTTTTTTAGAAGCTTTGAAGGAATTCCAAAAGATTTCAAGAAGACTAATATTTTGCAAAATCATATAAAATAAAATCTTGAAAGTCCTCTAGGTTCTTTTTTGACACATCTCTTTTCATGATATTTTAGGCTATAATCTGTACTAAAACCTGTACTCTGTTCACATTATTTTAAAAATGAAACATAAGAATAATTTTATAAATATTTTTAAGTTTTATTTTATTATGATACACACTGATTATTACAAAAAATGTTTGCAAATAGTAGATGATTTAAAAAATTGTGCGATTTTTTTGCACCATGTTTGACCTCAAAGAGTGAATTGCAGGAATGAAATTATAAAAATATCTCCATTATTTAGTAAAATACAATAAAAAAATAATATGCTTTCCAAAGTTTGCAAAAAAAAATTGGTGAAGTAGTGTGTTATATTCATATTTATTTGTTTATGAAATTGAATTTATTAAATTTTAAATTGAGACCCTAAGTTCAAAAGCCTTCAAAACGCATGCAGCTATTTACTACAAGTGATAAGAAGATTGACGTCAGATCGGTAACAGTTTCGTAACTTATCCCGAAAACACAAAAGCCCAAGCGGGTCGAAAGTTCAATTTGAAAGTCTTTCAATTTTAAAGGACATTGGGATAATTTATGGTGGGTTACTATGAATTGCAGCAAAAGTTACCGAAAATTACAAAAAATTTGAGAAAACTTTTTATTTTAATTTTTGGCCAGTATTCGGGGTTTTGTTTTGGGTTTTAGGGTGATTTGCAAAACCGCAACCCGACTTGGTCTACTCAATCTGAAAAAATACATTAATTTTTTTTTTAATTTCTATGACATAAAGATACTTTTTTGACCTCATAGCAATGCGTAATTTTTTAAAATGAAAAATTTTCTGTTTTTCAAAGGTATTATCACACAATATCATAGTAGCAAGATATGTTATTGATGTGAGCATCATCTGTTCTCAGATTCTGTACACATAAATTAGTATGAAAACGGCAAGCAGGTAATAAAAAAACTTTAGTCGATAATTACGAGTGATAGAAAACCATGCATTCAGTATCCTATGGTCGTATTGCGAATCTTTATTTTTCTTTTTCTCTTCTGTATTTTTCGAATGTGTAAACCAAAGCAAGTGCGAAAAGTGTCATGTGCTAAACATGACATCAAAAAGGTGTGTCGTTAAATTTTAAGCTGACACATATTCCTTAGATCTTTGCCAGAAAGTCGATGCATTTTTACTCAAGTTTTAAAGTATTGCAAAATATGTAAGCTACGGACGAATATTTTGCGTTAAATTATATTTGTTATTGCGTAAGGAAATATCGTAAACATTTTTATGGTAAACTCGATCATGATGTTGGTTTAAATGCCCAAAGAAAGATAGTCCTTCACATTTTAGCCAAATTGACTAATGAATTAAATGTGAGAAAATTTAATTTAAGCTGTTTTTATTTACTTTTTATTCAAAGCATTCGTCAAATTGACCGAAAAATTTAAAAATTTAAAAATTCATTGTAAAGTGCTTGATGAATAGAAGATAAAAATTTTTTTAATCTGAGATAATGGTAAATTAAATATTTAAAAAATAGCAGCACAGAAAAAAATTCTTGAGGTGAACGAGTGAATCGAGAATATATTAAGCTTAAAGAAAGTGTCCGCTTAGATTAGGTAAAAAGTTTAGTAAGCTTAAGTTAACATTTATTTACTTTACATAAATTATTCTTATAAATCGGTAATTTTTACAAACTTGCTAATTTTGGGAGTTTATTATTTTCGACAGATTACGTATAATATTATTATATTTTAATTAGAAAAAAATTTCGTTGTTATAGAAATATATTATTTTACAGTAGCCAATTTTTTGTCTGGTATCGAGAAAGTGAATTTCCTTGAAATACGTATAATGCATTTGGAAGGCATTTGGAAGGATTATTGGAAAAATAAGACTTGTAAATTATCATCACCATAATGCATCCATGTTCTCCAGGTGATTTCTTCAGGCACATATTCTTAATATCTTTATAATAGCTATACTTATTATTTCGTTTTCAGCTAAATGTTTAGCTATAAGAAGGACTAATATCACTGTCATAGTTCAATTTTTTTTACCGTGTCGTGTCACTTTAAGAATCATTCTATGATACCCGAAATCTACAAATTTGAAGCAATTTAAGATATCTGACCGTTGAATTTTCAAATTTCGACTACCTGCAATCTCACACATTAAAAAATTGGTGTATTTATGTGATCATAGAAGAATTAATAAAATCAACCTGGTTGTTTTAGCATATTTAAACAATATTTAATTAAAAGCTGCATCAAAGGTGTTTCTTTATATACAGAAATTTTCTATCCGCCGCCGACTTTAAAATCATTTTTTGAATTTGTTTACAATATTTATTTTTCTTATCTGTGAAAATGATTAAAATTAAAATTAGTCGAGGTGGGACCCATGCACCTACAAAAAAAGTTTCCTAGCCAATTAAAACGTTAATGAAATACTATTAATGTCACCTTTCCCTCTATAACTCTCTATAAATCCATGTTATTAGCATCTGCAACAACTTTTAGGAACGCTTTATAAAATTCTCTAGCGATGATCAGTAATAGACCTCAGCAATGATCAATACAACTCTCTGGAAATAAGAAATAAAAAAGTTTAGTAACGATCAACATTGAGTCAACATGAGCTATTACAAACTGCCATTATCATCCCATAAAAGCACTTAATAAAAAACCTGTATCTATGGCCAGTAAGAATCCTTGAAAACGATCAATGCAACTGCTTAGCTATGATCAAAAAGCTCACAAACAACAGACAATAGCAACCTTTAGCATTGCTATTAAAAAAAAGAACCTTTAGAAATTGCCAGTAACATCCCTTAGCAACAAATATTTTCCTCAACTAGCAATTACTAATAAGAACCCTTAACTATGATTAATACATCACCCACCCAATAATAATAAACACACCTAGCAGTGGCAAATAACAAGACTTATCAACGATTAAAACAAGTACCAAGCGCGGTCAATAATAATCCTTGACAAAGATCAATACAACTCCTAGAAATAGACAATAATTAACCCTAAAACCATTTAGCAACAAGTCTTAGTAGTTATCATTTACATTTTACAGTAACAATTAATACACCTCCCTAGCGGTTGGAGGGGGTGAGGAGAGTACAGAAGAGGGAAATAAATGGATTCTGAATTAAAAAATAGTCATCGGGAGGAATGGATAAAGAAGCTGGAAAATCTGAGAGAAAGAGAGAGAGAGGGAGAGAGAGCTTGTTGCACAGGATAGGAGGGAAGAAAGCCAAAAAATGTCTCCAAAAGAAGGAGAGTTACTAATTAGTCCTGCGGACTAGATTCGAAACTTAAAATTTATAATTGCAAGAAAAAATGGATGTCCAGGGCAAAGCCGAAAGAATTTAAAAATAAGAATAATAATTAAGACGGTATGAAGAAAATAGTTTGTAACATACTATACGGCTTGTTTGTAAGAATATATGTAATAACTATGTAATGACTCTCAAACCCGTAAATGGGAGAGAGTTTAAACAAATGAAGAAGAACATACCTTCATAGCCACGGACAATAATAAACTTCAGAATTGTTCGATAGCAACCATGGTCAATGAAAAGCTTTATAAACAGTTGATAAAAACTTCTTAAAATCCTTAAAAAGAATTCTTTAGCAACAGCCAATAACATCCCCGAACAACGGACCATAACGAAACATAGCAAAGTCAATACATCTTCCTATCAACATTAAATAAAAATCGATATCAGCGGACCATGCCAACCTTTAAAAGTTTAAAATCCGAGCCTTAGAACTGCCATTAATATCCTCTGGCAATTGTCAGCACCAAACTTCAGCAACGGCCAATACAAACCATCAGTAACGATCAATATATTTCCTTATCAACGTCAATCAGAATACTCAGCAAAAAAAAAATATATCCATAAAACTTGCATTAGGAACCCTTAGCAACGTTCTGAAAAACTTCATAATAATGTTCAATAACAAAATTTAGCAAAGATAAATAACAACTCCCTAAAAATGAACGCTAACTGCGTTAACAACAATTAACTTTAAGCCTAAAAAACTCTTTATAACATCAAGAAGACACGTTCAATAATAATCCTTAGCAGTAGCTTATAAAATCTCCTGGCAACAGAAAATAACGAACCTTACAAACGATTTATAGAACTTCCTACAAAAGTACAACATCAATACAATGAAATGGCTAATATAGGCTAATATTTAGTAAAGTTCAAAAAAATTTCCTACTAGGAATTCTCTAGAAATGAATTATAAAAATCCTTGGCTGCGAATAATAAAACGCTAGCGAAAGTCTATAAAAACCCTAAGCTTCGCATAATAAGATTCCATGCACCTAGCAACAACAACCATAACAAATATCAATAAAACTTCCTAACAACCATCAATCACAACCCTCAGCGTCAGCTAATAAGAAACTTTAGAAACGGCTGATAACATACGCCTAGTAACGTGAAGTAATAAACCTCGGAAAAGGTTCATGCCTTTGTGACGGGAAATGATATATCTTATCAGCAATCCCATAGCTACGACTAATAACATATGCGTAGAAATGATCAATAAAACTTCTTATAAGCGATCGATATTACTATCCAGAAAGGTTTTTAAACACCCCCCCCCCCCCCCCCCCCCCCAAAACAACAACCCCCCCCACAAAATCGGAAACCCAACCAACCCCAAAAAACAAAAGAAAAAACACAACCCACAAAAAA
>JAAAKG020135031.1:0-13660 GCA_010014905.2 Druon quercuslanigerum
TAATAATCAATTAAACAATTTTAAAGATTATAAGAAAATAATGCGAGAAGAAAAAGAGAACGCTATATAGTAAAAACGATATTAGTATAAAAACAACTAAAGATAAATAAGAACCGTTGGAAACTATATAAATCTATAAAAGCGACGTTTCCTTAGACAATAGGCATACCTTTAGGCATCTACGAAGTAGTCTCAAAGCCAGCTTCTAATTTAGTCCTACACAGTCATGCTCGCCGTAATGCTGTCCGAGGATAGATCACCAAACGTGTGTATGTCGAGATTCAGGACCTCGACTGTTGCTTGTGGGACTAGCTTAGCCACAGACAACTGCCTCCCTAATAGCAGAAGACAGTTTTGTCCTGACATCTGCTACATGATCTATCTTTATCAGTATTTCACCTTTCCTTGTCTTCCTGACCCCTTTGATCTTTACACCAATGACCTTATTATGACTTAAACCCTCGGCCGGTTTTATGAGAAACTGCTCAAGTCGAGCTGGCCTATCTTCCCTTTCCTCTAGATGTTGGTAGCAGGTTATATTTCTCCTTCCACCTTCTTCAGGGTCGAGCTCGTAGCCTCCGAAGCGTTTCGGGTTCTGGGCTTCTTACTCTTCGGTTTGGGGAATCTTAAATCAACGAAACATAGAGTCTCTGTTTCCAGCTTGTGGATTGGGTGTTTCCACAATTTCTTTTGTCTTAGTACTGCTTAAGCTTGTATTTCCCTAAGAATTTGTCTGCTCCTTAAGGGTTCATTCTTTTACTCCTTATGCGGCAAGAAATCTGACACTAGATGGAATGTTCTACCAGAATCCTCCGGCGTATTTTGCATTCATCAACGCTTACAACGCTATCGACATGGCCTTCCCTATTCCTTCATTTATTGGCTGTCCATATTTTTTCTTGCGAGAAATTACTCATGCATGCCTAACAATATGTCTCGTAATTCCCTTATGTGATCTTTTGTCTCTTCGCGAAGTTGATAACCTAACTCTATGTCCTCTTTACCTTGTGACTTTTTTGTGTTAGCAGCCTCCTCAGCGAGGTCCATTAGACCTGCCACATCTTTGCACGTACTTCTATTCAGGTTTTCTTGATTTTTTGCAATTATGTTCACACGAATAGCTAGCAAATTATAGGTCCACCTCCGCAGAGCCCGACATGCAGGAGTAAGGTGTGAATACTCAAAGATGCGACCTAGTCGCCTAGAGAAAAAGTTTGGGAAACCATACCCAGATGCTATATAATCCTTGGCACGGTTGTTAACGCATGCCTAGAGTAAGTGACCTAAAGAGCTTGTAGATGTAAGGTTCATGGCAGTACAAGATCAGGGAAGCTAACGCGGCTATTTATATCCTGTTTTGACTCAACTTGAAGCAGTGGTCGGAGTTAAATGCTCCAGAGTCCTTTCGATTCTCTATATTCTTCGCTGTCGATCGATCAACTTAATTTCGAAAAGGCGATGCAAACATTAGGAATAAAAATTAAAATATAACAACATTGATTAAATTATGAATATATTTACTTATCGAGCTTTAAAGCCATGCTATCGCTGAAGTGCCAGGCATCAATTAATTTTATGTTCACGATTGAATGTTGTGCGTTGCTAAATCGGCAACGCAAGTATTCAAAATAGAAATTTATTTATTTCTGTTCGGTCTTGCAGAACTAATTTCATTTGCGGAACCTCAGCTAGATCCTACGCGAGTACTTGCTCCGCGTCAGAGAAAGCCTTCCCAGAGTGAACAAGGTTCTTCAAGTAACCCAAGCGGATCAGGCCGAAAATTGGCTATTGGTAAGTAATTTTTTTTTAAATTACTCGTAAAAGTTACGTCACACTGCAAAAGTTAACTTTTTCCAGTTACTTTATTTAAATAAGAAATTTTAAATCCTCTAGAAGCTACTATATATTTTTCCACCAACCCCCTTAAATTTTGGGAAGTTTCAAAAAATGAACCTACTTGAAATAAAACGCACCTACCTTCTATTATGAAATAAAATCAACACGCTTGAAAACAGTACACCCTAAACCATATTGTGATCTCTGCTTTAGATATTTAACAAATAAGTATGATAGTCTCGCAAAAATGTCTATCCTGTTATCACTATACTTCCCAAGTTACAGTAGGTTTAAAATCTCATAAAATACAAAAAAAAATAAAATAAAAAATAACGAGATTAGTAAAAAAATATACTTCCCATGATTTCTAGTCACGCAAATTTTCGTTCTCTACAGCGGACAATACTAGTTGTGCATGTTGGTGACATGTTCCACTTTAGAAATCGATTTCTCATCGAAAGTTCAAAAAAATTTTCCAGTTTAGATTTCATTTCTTTTTTTGAAAATTTAACTATATTGTTGAAAATTAATTTTCCACGTTCAAAAATAGACATTCTGATTAAAGAGAAGACTGCTTAGTATTAGGTTGTACTTTTGTGGTTGACCTGAACTCTTTTTGATTAAAATTAAAATTATTTTGGAGAATTCTATTCTTTTGTAAATTTTTTTATTTCTATGGAAAATTAAATTTTTACAGCAAGTAAAACTATTCTTGGTAAAGATTTATAATTTTAAAATTAGCCTAACTTTTTTTTGTTCAAAATTAATTAATTACGTAAAAAAATTAATTTTAAAATGAATCTATAAGTCTTCACATTAAAGATTCATAATTTTAATTAAAAATTCATTTTCTTTGTTAAAACTATTTTCTTTCTTATTGAATTTTCATTGAATTAAAAATTAATTTTTGATCTGAATGTAAAACTATTTCCATTAAAGAATCATTATTTTAAATTCAGATTCATTTCTGCGTTAGCAAATTTAAATAATTTGTTAAAAAAGCTTTTTAAATCTTTTTAAGATGACTCTCTTTAATTGCTAATTTAACTTGTTTGTTAAGAAATCTTGGTCTGTTAATTTAAAATTAACTTTTAACTGAAGGTACATTCACATTTCAATTTAGGAAAAATCTATAACTGCACAATTGCGAAAAATAGAGAATTAGCATGGAATCTTTAAGAATAAGAAATAATCTAGAATTTCTTTGAAAACATTTAAAAGTCTTCTAATTTGAAAATTGTACTATTGAATTTTGGGTTAAGAATAGTTCTAAATTATAGTACACGTGAATATTACCAGCGGGGTCCTCTCGAAGGTTGGTTCTTCTAGTGCCTCCTCACCCACTCCGCGCCCTACAGAGCAGGCGATTTTTCAGGCTTAACCTGACTAGTGCGATACTGGTAGGGGTTGTGCGAATGTCACTTCGGACCGTTACCAGACACCGGTTAGCAGAGGAATCTGCTTAATTCTGGGAGAGGCTGTTAAGCAATTACTACGCCTCGGAAGGTACAGGCTTAGTGGCTCTTTGCCTACTCTGTTGGCCGCGGAGTGGGTGAGGAGTCACTAGAAGAACCAACCTCCGAGAGGACCCCGCTGGTAACATTTACGTGTACTTATTTGTGAATTCAAATGGCTGAGGTTCTTCCCTTTTAAGGTGCCCGGATCTTTTTGGTTTTGTCAAACATCATATTGAGGGCGTTGATACGCGTAGCCTATGAAGAAGCGAACAAAAAAAAAACTGCGCCTTGCTCTTAGCGAACATTTTTCTTTGCGCATTTTTTTTTTTTCTAATATTATTCTCATTCTTAACATATTTTCTTTCTTCAGCTAGAAAATTCCTGTAAGCATATGACGCTCTTAATATTAGAATATCAATTTTCGGTGAATGGCAGGAATTTAGACATGAACACATTTATTCATTTATTTTTAATTTCGATATTTATATTATATTTTCTTTGATGAAAATTTTTTTTTTCTTTTTGCAGATCTAAATGTAAAACAAGTTTTTTTTATTAAATTAGTGGGAACTTATTGGAATTTGTAAATTTTCCGAAATTTGTCGAGTTTAACTATTATGCTAATATTTACTATTATGAAATGAAATGCTTGCACATAATTTTTTAAAGGCGCTTCTTCTGCGTAAATTTAAGAATCACTTAGAAATAATCTTTATTAAAATACTGCAATAAAAATTCAGGAGTGAACAGCCAACAATTTTTTTTAATTCATAAATTATTTCCTTCTCAACCATTCGCATGCATTTTGCGATGTCATGATAATCTTGTCCTCTAAAAATGAATAAAATGGTATGACTAGCTTTGGTACCTTAATTAATACTTACTAACTTTGGGATTACATTTAAGTTCTCTTTGGTATGGGCAAAAAGCAAATTAATCGATTCGTTAAAAAATTCATGAACACAAGTTCTTACATGATATTTTACAGACGTACTCCCATCATCATCAGAACCCACTCACTCTTCATCAGGGATGCCAATACATGGACAGAAAACTCGTGAGTATATTATAATTTTTTGAAGTACAACAAAATTTCTGTGATTGAGAAAAAAGTCTTAATCGTTGTTCCTTGAAGAAGTTTAAAACTCCTCTTAATTACAATAATTACAATAATTAATTACAATACTGATTTTTTTTTATTGGATCAGTAATGGATTAATTGTAAATTTTTTTGACAGAGCCCGAAACAACCTCTAGCATATTCCGCTGAAATGCTTAAAAGTGACTTAACGTCAGACAGAAAATAATTTTTTTAAATTGAAAATAGTCTTAAAATCAATACTCAGAAAACTCCAGACTATGCTATCAATCGCATAATAGATTAGGCGACCCGTAAAATTTACTTAATTCACTTTAAAATTTTTAAATTGTCCTGGTACAAACCTTATATTAATATTAAGCTGTGTCTAAAAACCACGCCTGTAAGATAGTTAATAAATTTTTCAATTGTAAATACTTATATGATTCACGTTGAGAAAACTACCAATTATGTTCTCCCCCCACAATATTATTTCAAAAATCCACTCCCAGTACATTTGACGAAATATGTCCGAACTTACTTCATCTAAAGCCAAAAATAAATTTTTAAATACAAAATACTTATAAAACAACATTTAAAAACTACAGTTTATGTTTATAACATAAATTGGCATAAATTTAACATTAATATCGATTTAAGAACCTAATCTGGAGTTTTCTAAATGTGAATATTCAAAGTATTTTTAATTCCAAAATTTATTGACTGTTTTATATGAAGAATCTTTGGTCTTTTTTATTAAAAGCACTATAGTTGTATTTTAGGAGGATGAATAGCCTAGAGTCTTAATGGGAAATTTTAAACGATAGTTTCAAAATTAAAACCCATTACTATAAATATAATGTTATTTCACGTTTAGCGGGTATCGACAACTTATTCTTTTCGTATCCTTAAATTTTCATAGTATGATGGGAAATCTTGCATGAGAGACCTATCCTAAAATACCTCTTGATGTCAAGACGGGTCCTGGGCTGGGCAGTTTCAGATTCCTAATATCTAAAACTTCCTCTGTTACCAACCCATGTTCCCAGAATCTGCTTTTACATTACTTAACAACAATGGGGACAAGGCTTTTACTGTGTGTCTCGACTTCTTAATGTTTTGTTAGCCTGGAGGTCTTTTTGCTTCACTTTATGACGCATCTTGATTAAGGCAACCTCCCTAAGAGTCAGATATCACATCTTTTCTAGCCGATGGTCATTTCGTGGTTTCTCCTTTAGTGTAGCACAAAGGAAGCACTGGGAAATGCCGGCGAATTCCAGAGCTTTGGGCACCTCCTTTACGTACTTCCGAAATAAATTTGTCCTATAGCACACTCACAGTCTTTTCCTGGACTCTGCAGGACATGAAACCCACCTTTAGGTGTCCTGTGCGAAGTAGTGTCAAAGCCAACTAGCTTATCCACAGACAATAACTGCCTCCCTGATAGCAGAAGACAGTTTTGTCCTGACATCTGCTACAGGACCTACCTTTATCAGTATTTCGTCTTTCCTTGTCTCCCTGACTCCCTTGATCTTTACACCAATGACCTTATCATGACTTAAACCCTCAGTTGGTTTTATGAGAAATTGCTCAAGTCGAGCTCGCCTATCTTCTCTTTCCTCTAGATGTTGGTATCAGGTTATATTTCTCCTCTCGCCTTCTTCAGGGTCGAGCTCGTAGACTCCGAAGCGTTTCGGGTTCTCGGCTTCTTACTCTTCGGTTTGGGGAATCTTGAATCAACGAGACTTAGAGTCTCTGTTTCCAGCTTGTGGATTGGGTGTTTCCACAATTTCTTCTGCCTGCGTACTGCTTAAGCTTGTATTTCCCCTAAAATTTGTCTGCTCCTTAAAGATTGATTCTCTTACTCCTTATGCGGCAAGAAATCCGACACTAGATGGAATGTTCTACCAGAATCCTCCGGCGTATTTTGCATTCATCAACGCCCTCAACGCTATTGACATGGCCTTCCCTATTCCTTTATTTATTGGCTGTCCATATTTTTCCTTGCAAAAATTACCCATGCATGCCTAACAATATGTCTCGTAATTCCCTTATGTGATCTTTTGTTTCTTTTAAAAGTTGATGACCTAACTCTATGTCCTCTTTACCTTGTGACTTTTTTGTGTCATCAGCCTTCTCAGCTATGTCCATTAGACCAGCCACATCTTTGCGCATACTTCTATTCAGGTTTTCTTGATTTTTTGCAATTATGTTCACACGAATAGCTAGGAAATTATAGGTCCACCTCCGCAGAGCCCAACATGCAGGAGTAAGGTGTGGATACTCAAGGATGCGACCAGTAGCCTAAAGACAAAGTTTGGGACACCATACCGAGATGCCATTCAGTCCTCGGCATGGTTGTTAACGCATATCTATAGTGGGTGCCCTAAAGAGCTTGTAAATGTAAGGTTGGCGGCAGTTCAAGATCAGGGAAGCTAACGCGACTATTTATATCCTCTTTTGACTCAACTTGAAGCAGTGGACGGAGTTAAATGCTCCGGAGTCCTTTCGATTCTCTATATTCTTCGCTGTCCACAAACATTAGGAATAAAAATTGAAATATGACAACATTGATTAAATTTTAAATATATTAACTTATCGAGCTTTAATGCCATGCTATCGCTGAAGTGCCAAGCATCAATTAATTTTATGTTCACGATTGAATCTTGTGCGTTGCTAAATCGGCAACGCAAGTATTCAAAATTAAAAATTTATTTATTTTTCTTCGTTCTTGCAGAACTAATTTCATTTTCAGAACCTCAGCCAGATCCTACGCAAGTACTTGCTCCGCGTCAGAGAAAGCCTCGCCAGAGTGAACAAGGTTCTTCAAGTAAACCAAGCGGATCAGGACGAAAATTGGTTATTGGTAAGTAATTTTTTTTAAATTACTTGTAAAAGTTACGTAACACTGCAAAAGTTAACTTCTTGCAGTTACTTTATTTGAATACGAAATTTTAAATCCTCTAGAAGCTACTATATATTTTCTCATCAACCCCCTTAAATTTTGAAAAGTTGCAAAAGAATGAACCTACATGAAATAAAATGCACCTACCTTCTATTATGAGATGAAATCAACACGCTTTAAAACAGTACACACAAAACCTTATTGTAATTTCTACTTTAGATATTTAACAATTAAGTATGATAGTCTCGCAAAAATGTCTATCCTGTTTTCACTATACTTGAAAAGTTACAGTAGGTTTAAAATCTCATAAAATGATTTCGAGTTACTCAAATTTTCGTTCTCTATAGCGGACAGTGCCTTTGTCATTTGAATGTTGAATTAATTCTTATTAGCCTAATAAAATGTTTTTCTATTTCCAAAAAACTAGGAAATTTTGGACAATACTGTTTGTGCATGTCGGTGCATTTTAAACATTGCTAATATTCTTTTTCATTCTTACTTTCAAAAATTATTCAGGAAAATCAAATTTTCTGTCTTGATGGGAGCAACGGGTGACTTCCGAGGACACGTTAAGCGCATGCGATGAATTTCCGTTCAATTTCTTTAACTTCTTTAATAAAGACCTTAACTATTTTTACAGAATTATTGTTTTCTTTTTGAAAATCGGTTTTTTACCGAAAGTTCAAAAAATTTATCAAGTTTAGACTTCATTTCTTTGTTTGAAAATTTAACTATATTGTTAAAAATTAATCTTTCACGAGAAAAATAGACTTTTTGATTAAAAAGAAGACTGTTGACGTGAACTCTTTTTGTCTTAAATTTAAAATATTTTGGAGAATTCTATTCTTCTGTAATTTTTTTTTATTTTTATTGAAAATTAAATTTTTTCAAGCAAGTAAAACTATTCTTGGTGACGATTTGAAATTTTATATTTAAGCTAATTTTTTCTTATTTAAAACTAATTAATTTGGTATTAACAATTAATTTAAAACTGAATGTATAAGTCTTCCCATTAAAGATTCATAATTTAAATTTGAAATTCATTTTCTTTGTTAAAACTATTTCCTTTTTTATTTAAAATTAATTTGTAACAGAAAATGTAACTCTTTTAGTTGAATATTTATCGTTTTTATTGTAAATTAATTTTTTATATGAATGTTGAACTATTTCAATTAAAGAATCATTATTTTAAATTAGGATTCATTTCTGAGTTAGCAAATTTAAATAATTGTTTATAAAAATTATTAAATCTTTTTAAGATGACTCTCTTCGATTGCTAATTTAATTTGTTTGTCAATAAATCTTCGTCTGTGAATTTAAAATTAAATTTTAAATGAACGTACATTCATATTTTAATTTAGGAAAAATCTAAAATTGCACAATTTAAAAAAAAAAATTAGCATAGAATCTTTAACAATGGGAAATAATCTAGAAGTTCTTTGAAAATATTTGAAAGTCTTTTAATTCGAAAATTGAAAATTGTATAAAATAATTTAATTTTTAGAAATTAATTTCAAAAGATTAATGACATTCTTATTCTTGAGAGTGTTTTTCTTTAAAGTTTTTGTATAAGAGAAAAGGACTGGAAAATAAAGCTGATGAAATCTTTAATTTCTATTAGAATAAAAAAAAATTTGCCTTTTAGCATTGTGTAATTTAAAAAAAAATAAAAAGTATATTTTTGAATACATTAAGAAATTTGAATCCTAATTCCTATTAGATGAAAAATATTTTTTGAAACTATTCTCATTGCGAAGGGATCCATTTAATCGCAATTACTCTCGGCGGTTGGTTCTTCTAGTGCCTCCTCACCCACTCCGCGGCCAACAGAGCAGGCGATTTTTCAGGCTTAACCTAACCAGTGCGATACTGGTAGGGGTTGTGCGAAAGTCACCCCGGACCGTTACCAGACACAGGTTAGCAGAGGAATCTGCTCAACTCTGGGAGAGGCAGGTAAGCAATTACTACGCCTCGGAAAGTAAAGGCGCTAAGGCTCTTTGCCTGCTCTGTTGGCCGCGGAGTGGGTGAGGAGGCACTAGAAGAACCTACCTCCGAGAGGACCCCGCTGGTAACATTTGTGTGTACTTGTTTGTGCATTAAAATGGCTGATGTCCTTCCCTTTTAAGGCGCCCGGATTCTTTTTGGTTCTGTCAAACATCATATTAAGGGCGTTAATACGCGTAGCCTATGAAGCAGCGAACATTTTCCTTTGCGCATTTTTTCTTCCCTAATATTATTCTCATTTAAAAAATATTTTCTTTCTTTGGCTAGAATATGCCTGCAAAAATATGAAAATTGTTTTATTTTCTTATTGCAGATCTGAATGTTTCTGATACTTCGGCAACAACTTCTGACCCTGAGATATTTAGCGGGCGTGGAGGGCGCCGTCCAGGGGCCGGACGACCGCCTGGGGCGGGAAGGAGAGCGGCTTTTCATATTGGAGAAACTTTAAAAGATCCTGTTGATCGCCAACCCGATGATAAAGTCCCTTATAAGCAAAGACTAATTTTGTTGTGGCTAACTCATGGGCGATATGGAATAGAGGTAGAACAAGCTGCATTTGAGGGCATGGCTCATCCCTATGGCTCTACTTTCTACAGATATAACAATTATCTAGTCCGTCTTAAAAGATTTAGAAAGAGATATCCAACGGTTGTGTATTTTTGGCAGAATAGAACAATTTTGGCAGTTAGAGCACCAAAATTCAAAAGTAGGACGCCATCTATAATTTACGTCACAGATTTTGTGCAAACGTTTTACCCCTACCCACTCTTATTCAACTAAATTAAA
Organism: Druon quercuslanigerum; assembly: GCA_010014905.2. Taxonomy (NCBI): domain Eukaryota; kingdom Metazoa; phylum Arthropoda; class Insecta; order Hymenoptera; family Cynipidae; genus Druon; species Druon quercuslanigerum. Next base: position 10,067 of record JAAAKG020135031.1, read on the forward strand.
AGAATATTGCAAATTTAACAAACCACCATACACTTCTTGACAATTAAAACAAGTAAACAAAGTATTTACCAAACACACACATTTCCAATGATTTAATATTGGCTGTGCATTTTTCTTTCTGTTGCTAAATAGTCAACTAAAATCTTTTTTGGGTGAAAAGTATTTTTTCTGAAAATTTGTCTTTTTGATTCAATAAACCATATTTATAATAGAAATATTGTATCTTTTTTGGATAAAAATGCAACTGTTTTACTAAAAGTTTAACTGGTTTCTAAAAAACTGACTTTTTACTTAAAATTAGTATTTTTGTGTTGAAAAGTCAACTTAAATCCTTTTTCATGAAAATTCAAATCTTTTTTTGAAAATTTGTCGTTCTGGTTTAGAAGTTTTCGTGTTTTAGTAGCATTATTATTTTTCTTGGGTAAAATAGCAACTGTTTGGTTGAAAATTTCACAAAATTGTTAAAAAGTCATAATTTTTGGTATAACTTTGACTATTTAATAGAAAGTTAACTTATTGCTTACAATTTTTCTTTTGATGCACGAAAGTGAACTGAATCTTCTTTGAATGAAAACTTAACTATTTTCTTAAGATTTTCTTTTCACGATTTATTAGTTTTAGCAGAAATTACAACTTTCTTGAATAAAACTGCAACTGTTTGGTTGAAAATTGAACATTTTTTTTAAAAGTCATACTTTTTGGTCAAAAATCCTGGTGCTTCATTAAAAATTGAAACAATTTCAAAGAAAATTTACTTTTGATTTCAATGTACTATTTTGGTTTTGAAACGAAAACTACAGTCCTTCCTCAACGATAATTCCAATATTTAAAAAAATCGTATTTCTTTTAAATTGAAAATTTATATGTTTTAAGATAAATTTAATTTTTCATGAATAAAAATACAGCAATTTGGTACAGAACTCAAATAATTTTTTATTAATCACCCTATTTGGTTAAAAAAATTCGTCGTGTCGATTCAATGTTCCTTTTTTTTCTTATAAAACTTTTTTTTTGTTTAAAATTTATATTTTGACCTTAAAAAATCACATTTATTTCCGGTTAAAAAATTTCTACTTTGATTGTGAAAGTTTAACTAAAATCTTTTTAAACAGAAACCTATTTTAAAGAAACCTATTTTAAACAGAATCCTTTTGAATAAAAAAACAATCTTTTTCGCAGATTTGTAGTTTTTTAATTGAAAATTTCACTTTTTGTTTAAAATGGAATCTTTTTTGCTTAATTGTTCAACTATTTCTTTAAAAGAATTAGTTTAATCACTTTGTTAAAAAATTATTCTTTATTGAAGGTTTATATTTTCAGATGAAAATTCATATCTTTGATTGAAATTTCAACATTTTAGTGAAAAGCCTATTTTTAATTTTGATCTTTTTTAGTTAAAGATTATCCTTTTTTGGTAAATAAATAATTTTTTAGGAATGAAATTTTATTTTTATTTTCTCTTCTCTTTTTAAATGTAATTTTTTGAGAGAAAATTCGTCTTTTAACTTGAAGGTTTAACAATTTAAATAAAATTGTATTTCTTTCTTGAGTGAAAAATTTTTATTTAGTAAAAATTCGTCTATTTGGTTTTAAATTTCTTTTTCTTTAATCAATTAAATTTTTTTATTTAAATATAAGTTATGATTCTTTTTTCGGGAATTTATCTGTTTAGTTTGAAAATTCGAGAATTTCTTTGAAAGCCATCTTTTATAGTAGAAAAGACTTTTGTGTTTAAAATGGATTAATAAATTTAAAAATTTAACATTTTTGCGGAAATAATTGCTTTCTTTCGTTTATAAAAGATTCTATATTTAAAGAATTACAAGAATTAAAGAACAGTATTTTAATGTTAATAATCTAAGAAAATATAAAATTAGTGAGGAAAAACTTGGGAATTTTTAATATTTCTGGAAAATAAAAAGTACGTCCAGTAATAGGGGAGAAGGGTAAAAATATTTTGTAACGGTTTTTTTAGAGGAGTAAGGCGCCTTAAAGAGGGCCTATAATTTATTTAAAAAAAAAAATATATATATATATATATAATTTATAAAATAAAAAAAAGATTGATTATGGATTTCCAGAAATCTTAACGGTAGATTCTCAGTGTACTTAAGGAAAAATAATTTAGGTTCAAATTGTTTATTTAACTATAGTTACTCACAGTTTTACATTTTGCTTTCTCTTTGGAAAAAGTTTACAAATATTATTTATTTCTAATGATTAAGGCCTCATTTTATTCTTTGGGTGTTGCTTATAAAAATTTAAACTATGATTGTTTATAACAATAATAACTGTATGATTTCTCAAATAATTGTTGTAAATTAAATCAACGTAAATAGAAATTTAGAGAATCCTTAGAAGAATAAAATAAGACCTGGATCATTAGGATTAAGTATAAATTGTAACTTTTCCATAAGGAGAAAGAAAAAACTAAACATTTAAATAACTATTGTTTATTTAACAACTTTAACCTGAATTATTTTTTTCTGAAGTGGGCTTAGCAGCCTCCATCAGTTATTACAGAAATTAATAATAGACCTTTTTTGTCGATTTTATAAATCATTTTAAAAATAGGAAATTTTTTAGATTGATTGTACGTAGTGTACATCCTTAAGTACGGTTTATAACTTATCGAAAAATTACGATTATGATAAAGTCGAAATTAATATGACTTGAAACGAAATTAAAGATTTTTCCAAATATGTAATCGAATCTTTTAGGTACGTACTTTTAACAGCAACAATTTATAAGACCAACGAGAATCGCTAAAGGTTTTAGATTTGAAAATCTCTTTAAATCTTAAAAATCGCTTGGATCCTCGAATCCCTTACCTTTTGATTTTCAGTTGTTTTTTAATTCGCAAATCTTTATTTTTTTTTTAGAATCAGACATTATGGAACCTACTGATACGATGTGGTTTATTGTTTATGCTAAACAATTCTTCAGGCTATTTGTAGAACACGGAGACAATGGGATCATACCGAAATCAGTTGAGCTCGCAACAAAAAATGTGCGACCATTTGATCCAATCAATGATCATCTTGAAGGAATTGATTTTCCTTATAACGTCAGACTGTGTACTTATAAGCATGAGGAACAAAAGTTCCAAGGAGCTTTTCTTCCGGGGTTTGTAAATAATCTGTATCGAGGCTGCTGAACAGCGAATGTAAATAAATGTTTCCCAATGTACTCAATATTTATCTCCTACTTGTCGATTTTTTTTTGGAACACCCCCACATTTACTGTAAACAGGGTGTTAGGCAGTAAAGTTAAAATTAAAAATCAACATTTTCATTATGTAGGTTCTAATGTGTTACAACCATAGTGGAAAAAAGATTGGGTCTGAAAAATCTTTACTTTACAAACATTTCTCAAAAGCAGAATAAGGGTTCCAATATGAGGAACAAAAACTTTGAACAAAATTGTGCAATCTGCATGAAATTTACTGTGCAGGGGCTTTTCGGACATCTGATTTCAAATTCGAAATTTTAAAAACAAAATTGCGGTACAAATAAAATTCTACATGTCGGTATGTATAATAAGTTTCCGTCTCTTCTGGTAACACGACTCCGAACACTGTCTACATATTGAAAT
>JAAAKG020135032.1:0-13660 GCA_010014905.2 Druon quercuslanigerum
GGTGCCGAAAATTCTATAACGAACATGGTTCGCTTCTCGAAGTCAAGGAGAACAATATCAGGCCTCGAGAAGACAGTGCAATTATAATTATTTTAAATACTTTTCGACACTAAAAGGAGCTTCCATAAAGGATATCACAGTTTGTTGGCGAATGTTTGCCCCCCCCCCCCATTGTCACATTTTGACAATGGGATTCTGTGAAATTGTCAAAGACTGTCACAAATCGGCTGCCCCCTCCCTATAACTGTGACAGCCTTTAAAGAAGCTCCCAAAGGCTGAATTTTGAACATCAAAAAACATATATTGTATAGAAAAGACAATTTTTTAATAAAGCATTAGGACCCCAATAATTGAACTTTTATTCAAACATACGAATGTTTATCAAAATAGTTAAATTTAAAAAAAAAATAGTAGAAATTTTAAGTAAAAAAGACAAATTTTCTAACAAAAAAGTTCAATTTTTAACGAAAAAGTGATGAATTAATAACAAAAGAATTGAATTTTCAATAAAACAGTAAAACTTGGAACTAGAAAGACGGTTAACTTTCAAACAAAAATAGTTGGATTTTCTTATCAGGTTCTATTAAATCTGTTCGCATTTAAATGAAAAAAGACGAAAAGCTGAAGCTTGCTGAAAACAAGGGAAAAAAGAATAATTTTTTAATAAAAGGGGAAAACATGAAAATTTTCTAAAACCAAATGTAAAAAGAAATTCAGTTTGGAAAGTCGGAATTTAGAGTTTACTACCAGAAGCGTATCGACGAGGAAAATAAATAAAAGAAATGACTTGTTCCGCGAATCGTTTTAACGTGACGCTCTATAAATACAAAGAGGTGCAACACTCGGCGAAACCCCAAGAACGAAGGAACCAATACTCTCAGAGAAAAATGTTCCCGCATATTCATACACGCAGGTTTACTCATCGCACAGAAGCTCAACAATACCGAAGGACTCCTTTTTTTTTCTCTCTCTTCTCTCATGGTCCATGCAGTGTGCAGCAAATGGAGCAGCAAATATTTTGAAAGCTCCAACCCCCGCTAAATTTACGCGACACCAGACGAGTCATAAAGTCTCAGTAAAAGTGTACGAATGATGGTGTAAAAAATAATAAAAAATAAGGAGTCATTACTTTTGTCTATTCCGACCTAAGCCTCCAGAAAGTCTGCCAAGTTCATCAAGACTCACAACATCTTCATAAAAAAATATTACTTTGTACAAAATTTAAGTTCTTTTTTAATGTCATAATCAGGAAAGTAACATAACTAATTTTTAATGTAAATTTAGAAAAGATGAAAAAGTTTTTTTGAACTCATATCATTTGCTTCGTAAATTTTATTTGATTTAAAAAATTGGCTAACAATTAGGGCCAGGCAGGTCTTTACACTATGAGTGTTGTACGATATTTTATTCGAAATCAGCATTTTATAATAAGGCTACAGGGCCGTCTAAAATCTGAGTCGCGATGTTCATAACATTGTTGGATGTAAAAATATTACTTTGTAGAAAATCTAAATTCATTTTTAATGCGACAATCAGAAAAGTAATATAACTAATTTTTAATGAAAATTGAGAAAAGATGAAAACGTTTTTTTGAACTCATATCATTAAAAGAAACATATTTTAAAAAATTATTTATTTCATTTTAAGAAATAAAGAGTATTCATCTTATTCTTTAAACCAAATCATTTGCTTGGTAAATTTTGTTTGATTTAAAAAATTGGCTAACAATTAGGGCCAGACAGGTCTTTACACTATGAGTGTTGTACGATATTTTATTCGAAATCAGCATTTTATATTAAGGTTGTAGGGCCGTCTAAAAAATGAGTCGTGATGTTTGTAACATCTTTGGTTGTAAAAACATATGACTGACGTGGAAGTCATCTGTTTAACTATTATTGGTAATCTCTCCTGGCGCGAAATTTGAAAAGGGCTCATTTTTCAAGGGACTTGAGGTTTTACCTTGGACATAATTGAAGGTTTTTCATAAAACAGGTGTTTTTTCTGACCTCTTTTCTTCATTAAGGTGATCTATGTAATCGATAATATGTTTATTATCAATTGTAATTCTCGCTGTGTACTTAAAAGCAGGAACTTTTACATATTCAATTCAAATATCTAACTCTGGTAACATCTAATTATTCTAATTTATGATTTTTTAATTTAGAAATGAAAAGATAAATAACAAATTACAATGATTAGACATAAGGATTAAATAATTTTTCCTGCTTTTACGTATATAACGATAATTGTAATCAACCACCAAAAACAAATTAACGATTTTAAAAATCATTTTTATAAAGAATACTGAATTTTGAGTTTATGTGTAAAAAAAAAGATTTATCTGTTTTGCAAAAAATCTATAACTGATTTTTTTAAAACTATATTCAACATAAACAAGAACGGTACTTAATTTAAACAAAAGGTTATTACTTAAGCTAATCAAAAATTTGTTTTGACTAAATAAATAAGAACAAACAAAACATTTTTTTGAATTGGAATAAAATTTGCTTTGAGCCTATACCAAAAACTACTTTAATTGTTTGATTGAAACAAACATTTTTCTCATGCAGCATATCTTTTTAAATTTACACAAAAATCAACAAAATGACAAAAATGTCATAAATTAAAATAATTTATACATAATTTCTTTATTCTGGCTCTCGTGGTTGAAAATAAAATAAATAGAGTTTATCTAAAAGCACTGTATAACTAAAAAAATACCATTTTCAACAGTTTTATTTATTTGCTAACAAATTAATTTGCAATACGAATAAATCATTCCTTTGACCTAAACCATTTTTACAAAAATTTCAGGGAAGTTGTCTTATTCTCAAACAGGTTTAAAAGGTCAAAAATAAATCAGCCCGATTTCCCTTATATTTCTTATTTTTTAACCACTGATAAATATACTAGAATATATCAAATTTTATTTTTTATCTTATTTTAATTTTAGTTCAATTTCAACCATCCCTGAAAAAACGGACTAAAAGAAAAGCTTCCAATGTAGACGTGTAAGAAAACAAAATTTCCTTACTTTTCTTGTTTTTCAAACATAGCTATAAAAAAGAAAAATCTGATATAGCAAATTATACGTGTTATCTCAATTATACATGCCAAGATCTTCAATTTAAGTCCTCACCGAAGAAATTCAGACAAAAGGAAACAAGAGTTTTAAACTAAATAGTAGAATATTCCGCCAAACAGTTGCATTTACAACCCAATTGTCGAATATTCTAAAAAAATATCTATTTTAATGGAAAAAGATTAGTTTTTCTTCTAAGGGATCCAATTTTCTATAAATAATTTTCCTAAAAACAGTTACATTTGTGACCAAAGAAGAATACTCTTTCACACAATCATTGAGTTTCAACAAAAAAGTTTATTTTAAATCAATCAGATGAATTTTTAACCCAATTGTTTAATTTTCATCCAAACAGTTCAATTTACAACCAAATGGTTGAACCACTAATATAAACAAATGCAAGATAGCAAATGCTAAATTGTCATTCAACTCTACAGGCCAAGATCTTCATTTTGAGCCATACTCGAAGGCAATGGGACTGAAAGAAGAGCTTCCAGCATAGGGTCTTCTCATCCCACAATTTCCTAATCCCTTCCAATTTCTTCGCAAATGATTTTTGTTAAAAATGTAGAATTTAAATAGCAAGCACACGCACACACACACTCACGTACATGCAGTGTTTTTATGCATATATAGATAGAATACTAATTTCAAAGTACACTCAATGAAATTTTTCCTCTCTGAAATGGAATTTGCTCTTACACCGAGTAAAATGAGTTTGCTAAAGTTACAGAATTTTCATTTTAATTAAAGACAGCATATACCTTTTTCCTGTGAAGCTCATCAAATTTTCTGCAAAACTTTGCAAAATTTGCAGTCATTTAACCAAATTAAAAAGTTACTTTCTGTAAAATGTACAGACTTTTTTTCTGTTTGCAATTTGCAGATGTCAACTTGAGAAAAAATTTAGTAAATGTTATAGAAAATATCCGTAAATTTATAAAATTAATGAAAATTCTCCTTGTGCGACAAACTCCGCCTAATCAAGCCAAATAATGATGTTTTTGTATAAAAGCTATTCACGTGTTTTAAAATAAAACAGGCAAGAGGATGATGGTTTGGTTACAGGAATAAAAAGAATTAATAAATCATAATATCTTGAAAAATGACATTCGAGCTTCATTTTGTCAATTTATTATTAAATTTCTTTCATCGAAAGTTAGAAAATTTTCTTTCTGCAGATGAAGAAAAGAAATTAGATTTTTTAGTAATAAGGCATATATATATATATATATATATAATATTATTTCTCAAGATTTAGTACTATACTTTCTGAAAATTATGTTGAGCGAAATTCTCGAAACATATTTCAAAAAATTTGAACTCATTAATTATTTTTTTATCTTTTGTACACATTATACAGAAAAATTATTCTTCGTAATTAGCCAGGTTAAATGCTTATACTGTGGATCCGATTGGTACCAAATTTGTATTATTAATTATTGTCCTCAGTGTATTTCAGGTAATTTCAGTTCATCAATGTTATTTTTCGATATTTTGTACAGTTTGTGCAAAACATAGATTTTTGGATTTAGCCACACGCATAATATCAATAAAAGTTATATTCATCATATTGTGTTGGATATTCAATGTTATTATTACTTTAAAAAGAGTTTTTTATTGAATAAAAATTTTTGTTAAAAAGAAAGTGAAATCTCACTAAAAGCATCTACAATGCAAAACATTCCGCAAAGTAAAAAGTTACCAGCATAATTAATATTTTATGTAAATTTAAAGTTTGCCAAGTAATTATAGAAGATATGTAATTTAAAGTTTTAAGTTGAAACCGCATTATTACAGAAATTTTGATAATGTATTAAAAGGAGAAAAAATAAAGACATGGAAAGATGTTCTCTTTTTTATAATAATAATCTCACCAAATTTTTTTTTCTTGTTTCTAATACATTTTAAATGTTACTACAATTTTCTCAATTTAAATACTTCTAAATTACATATCTCTTATAATTACATGACAAACAAACCAATGCGGCTTTTTCACCTACTCTCGTGATTAGCAATTGTAATGTAAAAGTTGATTAATTTTTTTAAAGCGGAAAAAATAATTTCTAAATCAGAGCTAATTTTGCATACGAAAAAAAGCGTTAGTTAAAATGAGCTCTAATTAAGCTCTTGTTGCTACTCGTATAATGTAAGCGTGACGCTGATCTCGTGATGCAAGGCTATAACAATGTAAAAGGCTATTACAAAAATTGGAAAAATGTCTCGCCTCACGCTTATTTTCCCTATTTCGAAAAATTTAATTTGGTCTAATTTCTTTTCTTATTTATATTTTTTTCATTGCATGTTGACAGTGACATCTTTCTAAAAAAAGTTTAAGTTTATTTGGTGAACGTCTGTATTTTGATACCTCATAGTATTTTCTCAACGGATGAAATCGTACAATGAGATGTGATTTTCCAAGTTTCATAATTAATTGCATAAAGTTATGGTCTGCAGATGACTTTTTGTTGTGAGTTTTTTTAAATTCCACTATAGAGCATTTTTGTATTTTCGTAGGCTCTATATATCCACCAACTTTGGGTAAGATATCTTATAAATTGACTGAGATATTTCACGTTTAGTGTCCCAAATAATGTCATGGCAGATTTTCTTATTATATTATGCATTTTAAATTGTTATCTTCTAAAATAATTCATTTGAATTATACATAGTAAAATTTGAAATGAATTGATGAATAAATTCAAAATATTATGAGAAATAAAGTTATGGGTTCAATCTTCAATTGTGAGGCAGCAAATATTTATCAGGTTTGTTGGAATCCTAAATTCTTAATAAGAATGCAACACATTTTACAATTAAAAGCAAACTTCGCTATAAAAAAGCTCTCAATACAATTTCCGATAAAAATAAGAAGAACTTCCGAGAGAAGAAACAATTAATGACAACTCGATTTAACACGAATCTGGCATTCAACTCGTTATCAGTATCAAGCCCAATCGGATATCCATTAGCACTTTTTTTCCTCTCGTAAAATCCTCGTTCCATTCAAAGACTCGAGCATCTTATCCCAAACTGCCACTATTATCGAACGACAAAAAGCTCCTTTTTCTACCCGGCAGTTAGAGAATAATCTCACGGGTAAAATCTGTCCTTCGTAACTTATACCAGTCTCAATCTCAAAGAAATAAGATATTTACATCAGCATTTCTTTAACACCTGATCTAAAAAATTCCTATCACTGAAACATTTTCATAAGTCAAGGTCGTCAAGGCTGACGTGAATTATTGCAAAAGCAGGAAGTGAATTGCAGGTGCGATTCCGAAACGGCATTGGCGCATTGCGGAAAACCTGGACGTCAGGTATACGTATTTGCAGGACTCTCGACACGCGCTTCATAAACGAAACCGTGAATTCTGATGTCGAGGTTGTCAAAAAATTTATCTCCTTATATATAGTTAAGCCCTATATAGAAAGAACCTAATTTCTTTTCATTTCAGTTAGGGCGTCCTTCATAAACTACATTACTAATTTAAGGGGGGAGGGGGTCACGATAAAAAAAACGGTTGGTAACGGGGGACGAAGGGGAGATCCAATGGAAGTAACATTACGAACTTACGTAACAATAAGTAAGTTAACTTATGGAAGATTTTAAAGTATTCTTTTTTCTGTTTTTTTAGAAATTTACCCTTTTCCCCCTGTTATTGTTTTTCTCTCAAAGGCGAACTAAATTAATAGAATCCAAAAAAAGTAGTATTTAATTGAAAATTTTATTATTTTGTTGAAAATGTAACTATTTCGTTAAGAAGTCATATTTTTTGGTAAGAAATTCAGCTAATTGGTTTGAGCTTGAAATAATTTGTTAAAAATTCATCTCAAATTAATTTGTATTTGTATTTATTCAAGAAAAGTTCTTAGATCTAAATAGCCCTCTAAGCAACAGGATGACACAAAGTCATTACAAATGTGTGCAAGCACTGATTAGCAAGAAATTTAGTAACTATTTTAGTAACTATTTTTGTAGAAAATTCGTTTTCTATGGTTAAGTATTATTTTTTTAAATAATAACCATTTAATTTTTAATTGCCGAATGATACTTTTGATTGAAAGTCGAATGATAATCTTCTTGGTTAAAAATGCAACTATTTGGTTTTAAATTATATCGTTTGATTAAGGGTGCACCAGTTTAGTAGAAAATTAAGTATTCGGTTAAAAATTAAATATCTTTTTCAAAAATTCATATTTTTGTTCAAATGAGGCTATTTTATAAAATAAAAGTGTTATTATGAAAATGTAACTTTTTAGTAGAAAATTGACTTTTTTCTCAAAAATTAATATTTTCTGGTTAAAAATGCAACCGTCTTTTTAGATAATTCGTCCTTTTTGCTTTAAAATTCAACAATTTTGTTATAAATTGATGCTAGTTGTTAAAAATTCGTATTTTTTGTAGAGCAGTGACCGCTTCCTGGACATTTCATCTTCCTGGTTGAAAATTCAAATAATTGGTATAAAGTTGAACGTGTTTCGTTCAAACAAGATCCAATGCTTTAGTTGAATTTTTTGAATTTTATTTAGTTAAATACGAAAAATATTAACTTAAACATTCTTAAAAATGCATATTTTTTGTACATTCACCTCTTTGTTTTCAAATTAAATTTTTTTGTCGAAAATTACATCCTTTTTTTGTAATTAAAAATTCTAACATTTTTAGAAAACTATTTGTGCTGAAAATGTAACTATTTTGTTTAAATTCCTGTATTTTTTATTTGAAAATCCGCTTTTTTTTGTATAAAATTAATCTTCTTGCCAAAAAATTCATATTTTTTGTTTAAAAGTCAACTATTTGGTTAAAAATGTATATTTTATGTTTGAAAATTCAACTGCTTGGTAGAAAGTTGAACTAGTTTGTTAAAAAGTCGTATTTTTAAGATTCACTTATTTTAATTAAAATTTAACTTTTGTTGAAAATTGGTTTTTTCTATTGTTAAATATCATTTTTTTTATCTGAGAATTGCTTTTTTCTCTTTTTTATAGAACTTCTACCTTTATAAGTTAGCAATTGAACTATTAGTTAAAAATTCATACATTTTGTTTAAAAATTTATCTTTTTGGTTTAAAAATTATTCTGTTGTTAAATATTATTTTTTTATGTCAAAATGACTTTTTCCTTTTTTTGTTAGAAACTCTACCTTTATAAGTTAACATTTAAAGTATTTGGTAAAAAATCCATATATTTTGATTAAAAATTTGTATTTTTGGTTCAAAAACTATTCTTGTTTGTTGAAAACTCAAAATATATTTTATCTTTAAATCTTAGTAGTTTAAAGTGTTCAATATTGCATTCAATATGGTATTACATTATAATTAGAATAATAATTTTTTTCATTTTAGAATAATTCACTATTTTTTTTTAAATTTTGATTACGGCCTTATAAAAAATTAACTTTAAAATAATAATATATAAATTAATATAAGAATAATAAAATATATAAGTTTATAATTAAAAAATTGTTTGAATTAAGAGCAAATTTAAAAGGGATATTAGTTTTTCTTTGTGCCTGATTCAAGAAATGCGAATACAAGGAGCAGATTCGTTATATTTAGGATTTTTTTGATAACAATTGTTATTAACAAAAAAATAATATTTTTCGATTGGTGACAGAAAGAAAAACTATGAGCATGCTACCAGATAAATAACTAAAAAAAAATCGAAAAGCTTAACTGTCAAATTGCAGCTGGGACAGACCAAATATTATTTAGAAATTAATAAATTATAAGGCCATAGTTAACAAATGATTCGAATTAAAAGAAGAGCTATATCAAATGTCCGTACTTGATATACAAATTTTTATTAACAAAAAAACGATAGAAATTTTTGCAAAGTAACAAAAGTGTTTGTGATCAAAGTAAATTTCCAAAGATTTTCTACAAAAGCCATAGCATCGACCTTGTACAATGTACACAAAGTATTTCATTAAGAAGTTTAAAAAAATGTGCACGTAGTTGTGAAAAAAGACCATTTTTAACACTCATATATTGATAAAATTGTTATATTTATCGAAAATTTTAATTTTTCCTCCTAGAGCAAGTCCCCTGGAAAATTCTTTAAATTTTTTTCGAAAATTTTCGGTCCAATAGTTGGCAAGATATGCAGCCACAAATATGTCAATTTTAGTACAAATTCAATTGTTTTTAATGTTCTAACTTGAAAACGGGCCAAAAATAATTTTAGAATATTTTTATGTAAACCAAAATTTATAATTGTTTAAAAAATTTTTGCACTAGATTTAAAAAGTTAACCTTGATATTCATAATTAGGGGACTTTTGTGCACTTTTTAAGGCAAACTTACTGCGTCGCAAATTTAGTGCATTCAGAAATGTTGCTGGCTACTGAATTAATTTGCCTAGCAACAAAAATACAAACTTAATGGTTTGAGCGTCTCAAGAATAATTTACAGCATGAACGCACATAGGGAAGAGCCGTTAGATTTCTGTACGCATGCGGAAGTCACGTGACCCTGAAACCGAAAAATCGATACTCTTTTGGCGTGACAATAGAGCTGCTTCCAAATTAATTCGAATAGCACAAACCATTATAAACTCAATTGAAAATATACTTATTTTCTAAATTGTTTCCCGATATATCACGAAAAATATGAATCACCTATTACAATAATAATAGTTTATAACATCTTACAAGAATGGAAATTAAGTCAAATTAATAATTAATTTGAAAAATTACGTAAATTTATAGCTCATATGAATACAGAATATACGATTGAAAATATATAATATAATATATGAAATTATAAAAAATTTATGCAAAAATCTTCAAACCCGAACTACAGTCCGAAAATTTTAGTTTGTCTCAATAATAATTTCTGCGTTACACTGTTTAGATATTTAACATTTAAGACAGTTTATTTGGCTAAACTTTTCATCGCTTTCTTATCCTTTTTTTTTTACTTAAACTACAACTTCAATTCAGGGCATACAATCGTGGAAATTTTTTAGTGGAAAATAGGTTTATTTTCAAAGCATAAGTTGCTAATTCATGTTCGTTGAGTATTGCACTATTATATTTTTCATTGAGAACTCATATTTTTTTGTTAAAATTTTATTATCTAGTTGAAAATTTAATCTTTTTAATAAATATTCAATAATTTTGATAAAAACTCTTACTTTTTTATTAAAAACTCAACTGATTTGAATACAACCCAAGAATTTAGTCTTGCTTGAAAATTTTGTTTTTATTAAGGATCGAACTATGATGTTCAATATTTTTTTATTCATTTTTTTTATATGAAAAATTACCAAAAATTTTTGTGGATGTATCAGCTAATAAATTTTTTCTTAAAAAATAATTAATTTTTTTAGAAATTTAACTAGCATTCCAGTCTTGGTATAAAAATTACTTTTTTCTAGTCAAAAATGTTAGTGCTTGTTTAAAAGTTTAACTACTTTGTTAGACATTTATTTTTTGTTTGAGGATTCATCATTTTATAAAAAAAAAATTTCTTTTATTGAAAATTTATCTATTTTATTGAAAATTTAACAAGTCAATTTTGGCTTAAATATATCTTTGTTAATTAAAGATTCAACTCCTTGGTATAATTTTTCTTGTAGAAGATTTATAATTTTAATTGAAATGCAACTGATTGATTAAAATTAATCTATCTTGGTTTCAGGGGTTACCTCTTTAAAAAATTAGTTTTATCTGTTGTTTTAAATTAACTTTTTAAACAGAAAATTGAATTATTCCAGTTTTGTTATGAAATGGATATTTTTCAGTTAAGAATTTTATCTATTTTGATAGAAATTTCATTCTTTATTGTTAAAAATGCAAATGTTTGATGAAAATTTTTTTTTTTTGCTTAAGGGTTTCACTGGTTTACTGAAAATTAGTTTTTTTTGTTGAAAACTAATTTTCTAACTTCAAATTTAGCTATTCAATTTTTGACTGCAAAACTAATCTTTTTCATTGAAGAATGTATGTAGAAAGTTTAATATTTTTACTGGAAATTTGAGGAAAATAAAGGGTTTCAAATGGAATTTTATGTAGTACCGCTGCATTAATTATATTTAATAGAATTTATCCCCCTATTTCACCTACTATATATACACATAACATAAAATGTTACGTCTCTTGTTTTTTATATAAGTATGAAAAAATGAACTATGTGAAGTTGTTTTAAATAATGGAAAAGTGAAGTTAAAAACGATGTAATGTTTAACCGACCGTATAACCAGTCAAACGCGAAGCACCAATTATAATAAATTAAATTTATTTTTAAATAATTTCAGATAAACAAAACACTTATTAGGGACATTTAATTTTACGTATCCTAATATCTAGAAAGAAAAGTTTTATTGCATAAGAAGACAATAAAAGTAATGCAGCTTTCCGTCGCTAAAAAGATGTTAAAAGATTGAGCACCCTGAGCAGACACGTAGTCTGGAATTTTACTAAAAACTTTTTCTCGCCATGTCCCTGCATGAGGAACTTTATTACTGCTACTAAAAATGTCACATAAAGAAGACGTCTTTTATTTTTGCAGAGTAGAACAATTTTCAGCGTTTGGTACTTTCTAGACGAACGACGATAACTACGATTTTTTATACATTGAAATTCAATGCTTTATCCTACGAAGAAAATTTATACATATGTATAGTTTATACAATATACATAGTGGAAGAAGTTATACATAATATTTCCAACGTGGGGTAAGGAAGTCCTAAAAATTCGGTCCAGCGGAGGTGGATTACCCAAGATTATTAGGGATTACCCTGCTTTACATCTATGTACCGAATTACACTGGGTTACCTAAGATTTCTCCGGATTCCATATGATTACTCAAAATTACATAAAATGATGGTGTATTACTCCGCCTAAACTATAAACACGCGAATCTTCAACCAAAAAGAAAAAGCATTACTTTCTAACAAAATTGTTAAATTAAAAAAAAAATTAAATTTTAAACAAATAATTAAATTTTTAACCAAGAAGAATAATTTATACGGAAAAAGTTCAATTTTCAACCAAATACCTGAATTTCCGACTAAGAGATCCTATGAAATGAAAAATCTTCAACCAGAAAATTAACTTTTTAAACCAACTGTTAAATTTTCTATAAAGTAGATTGATTTGAAAAAAGAGATGAATTCTCAGCGAAAAATGTAATAGTGGATATATTGAAAAAAAATTATAATTTTATATCGAAAAAACCTAACTTTAACGTAAGAAGGTGAATTTTCTAAAAAACTCTAGAATTCTCAACAAAAAAGACGAATTTTCAACAAAAAGATAAGTTATATAAAAAATAGAATAGTTACATTTTTAATTTAAAAATTAATTTTTTATAAAAAGAACAAATTTTTGACAAAAACTCTTAAATTACATACCAGAAAATATAATTTCTTAACAATAACATGAATTTTCAAACAAATAGTTATATTTCAACTTAGAAAGTTTAATTTTAGAGTAAGAAATGGCATTGCTAAATTTTCAGTGAAACAATTAATTATGAAACAGACAAGACACTAATTTTGAACAAAATAGTTCAATTTTTCACCAACATAGTTCAATTTTCGATTAAAAAGTCAAATTCTCAAGAAAAAAGAATAATTTTTTTCAAATAAAATATATCAACAAAGTACATCAGTTTTCAACTAAGAATTGAATAGTTATATTTTAAGTTTAAAAAAATCACTTTTTCACCGGAAGAAATTAATTCTCAATAAGCTAGTTAAATTTTCAACCACAAAAAAATTATTTTTCAATAAAGTAGTTAAATCTTCAGCCAAGGAGATAAAGTTTCCTATGAAATCAAAAATCTTCAACCACAAAATTCACTTTTTAAGCAAACTGTTAAATTTTCTATAAAGTAGATTGATTTGAAAAAAGAGATGAATTCTCAGCGAAAAATGTTATAGTGGATATATTGAAAAAATTATTATTTTAAATCGAAAAAACTTAATTTTAACGTAAGAAGGTGAATTTTCTAAAAAACTGTAGAATTCTCAACCAAAAGACGAATTTTCAACAAAACAGTTGACTCATCCACAAAAATGATAGTTACATTTTTAATTAAAAAATTAATTTTTTATAAAAAGAACGAATGTTTGACAAAAACTCTTAAATTACATACCAGAAAATATAAATTCTTAACAATAACATGAATTTTCAAACAAATAGTGGTATTTTTAACTTAAAAAGTTTAATTTTAAAGTCAAAAATGGCATTGCTAAAATGTCGGTGAAACCATTAATTATGAGACAGACAAGAAACTAATTTTCAACAAAATAGTTTAATTTTTCACCAATACAGTTCAATTCTCGATCAAAAAGTCGAGTTTTCAAGCGAGAAGAGTAATTCTTAAAAAAAAAAAAATATCAACAAAATACATGAGTTTTCAACTATGAAAGAATGATTTAAAAAAAATGAAATAGTGAGATTTATAGCTTAAACCATTATTTTTAACTAAAGAAGCGAAATTTCAAGAAAAGCATCCAATTTTCAATCTATTTTCAACTGAAATTAAAAATGTGATTTAATAAATGTTTTTTCGGTCATACGTTCATAATAATTGTGCATTTATTATTTAGATATTCATGAAGTG
>JAAAKG020135033.1:0-13660 GCA_010014905.2 Druon quercuslanigerum
CTAAAATGATATTGGCAAAATCTCCCAAAATTTAGGGAAACTTTACCAAACTGGTCACATATCGAGGACTGCCACAAGGTTTGGCAAACTTTGCCACAATAATTTTTTCCGTGTAGCTTTAACTAGATTAATCTAGAATTATACCGGGTTTAACTTGATTCTTAACTTTTTTTGGATATAAAAGATTAGACGTTTCGTATATTGAAGCATGAAATAAGATTTCAGTTCGTAATTGATGTTGAGTGCTAATGGGAGTTTTTCTCGAGCTCGAATTAGGTCAAATCTGAATAACAGATTGCGTTAGGGTTTATGTTACGATTTAACTAGTTGGGGTGCGAATTCGGGCTTTGATTGGTTTAATAAGTATGTAAGGGTTAGAGTAGGATTGCGCGGGAGATGTATGGATCGATGCGCGATCCGCGAGCCCGCGATCTTCATCCATTGGAGAGATCAGATTTTTGACCGACTCGGAGCGGGAAACTTGTGTTCTCGGGGAACACACTTTCAAATTTATTTTGTAATACCGTTGATGTGTTGATTCGTAGAAGTATAGTTCTTGTTTAATTGCATTAAAAATCAATGTTTTACTGTAAAATATATTGGAAAATTACAGTGAAGGAAGGACATCCGGGGTGACGAGAGAGGCAAGCCTCTTCCGTGGAGCAACCCACCCATCGAGCAAGGCAGTTTTGACATTGACATCCTGAATGACAATATTAAATAATTTCAAAAACTATAAAATTCGAGCGTAAAATTTCAGGGCCGTCACACTATATTGTTTGTGGCGCCACCTCAGCGTTATATTATAAAGTAAAATTTATATGTTTCAAGTAACGACTATCAGAGGGCCCTCTATGTGTACAAACTAAAGTTTGTTTCCATGTCTTTAATTGACCCATAACGTGCATTGTGTTTGAGATTGTGACTGCAGAATATTAATCGTTCGAGTGTTTCATTATTGTTTATGTTTACCTGAATTCATTGTTCAAAATTTCTTGTACATATATTTTAATTTTTTATAGAATTAGTTTAAAAGGTACTGAAACAATAAATGAAATATGTTTAGAAATGCAATTTTTCGTTTTGAGCAAAATATAAAATTAGAATCATTGATATTTTGGGACAAAAACAATTTTTCAATAATTTTGCATCTTGTAAATTGATTAATAAGTTCTTAGTTGATAACTAAAGACAAGTAATAGAAAGAAAAGTGCAGATTAAAAACTATATACGTAAAATAAAAATTATTTGAATTATTAAATGAAAATAATTTATTGGGAGCTTTTTATGTTATGATTGCTTAATTATTATTAGCATAATTTTTCTTGTTTCTTCAGAAAAATATTTTGACCAGTTTTTAGCAAAATTTAACGTCAGAATTATTTAATATATGTTAAATATTGTTTAACTAAGAACATTTTTTAAGTAAGGTAATATTTACTTTGAGGTTATGTTATTCAATACAGGATATGATTTTTATAACAAAAGTTTATTTATATTTAGAATTTTCTCTATTCTAATTTCATAATTTTAAAAATCTCTTTGATGTTTTAAAATAATTATCTGAATTTCATCTTTAAAATCATATGTTGACATGTTTGAAGGTTTTATAGAATTATTTTAAAAGATTCTTAATACTTAAAAAAAAAAATAGAGGATAAAAATTATTTTAATGTCTCAACGAAAATCAATATTTTATATTATGAGTTGCTTAACAAACTATTGACTGATTGATATTAAAAAAAAACTGAATATAAATTTTTCTCAATTAAGTCACATAAATTTATTATTTTTATTGAAGTTATGTAAATAAATATTGGCTATTATTTCTATAATAATTTTTTTTTGCTTAAATTATCTCCATTACAATCATTTTTTCTAATGTTTGCGATGATTTTAATGATTTCTAGAATAAATTGAAAGTTTCAAATTAATTAAAATTGAACAAAGACTATTTCAAATTTGAAAAAAAAGTGTAAATTATTTTTTAAATTTTTCAATGAAATAATTTTTTAAAATTTCAAATTATTTGAATTTCAATTAAAAAAATTATTTAATAGTTTTTTGGTTTGTAAGTAATTAAATATTTATTAAGTAATTCTGTTAAAACTTCAATTTTCTGGAATTATTTCAAAAGAAATAACGATATTCAGAGATTAAAATTTTGAAAATATATAAAATTATAAATAATGTTATTTGTATCAATTTTTTCTCTCTTTAGAATACCTCTTTTAAATTTAACGATTTTTTTAAGCTTGTGAAGTGAAACGAATATCTAAATTGGAATCTTGAAATTATAAGTAAACAATTTCAAATTTTCAAAATTAATTTCAAAGATTTTTATTAAATTAAAAGTGTGAAAAGAAAGCTGAAATTTTATAAACATATATAAAGTGAAGGTTATTTAAATGCTTGAGTGAAAGTTAAAATTAAATGCTTCTCACATTCTGAAATAATCAAATAATCATTAGCAGAATAATTTCATCAAAATAATAAATTACATAAAGCTTAAAATGTAGTTTTTTAAAATTAAATAAAATTAGATAATTTTTTTAATGAATCTGATGTTCTTAAATTAGTGTCTGCAATAAATTTTTTAGATTTAGATGTTAGCGTGTTTTCATTCTTTTTAAAATTTGTATAACAGCTTACTAATAAATTCAATTTACATCTAAATGAAAATTATAGTTTAATACCTTTTAAGCTATGAATACATTAATTAATTGTTACCACGATTTTTCACAACATTAAATTACATAAAAATTGAATTGTAATTTTTTTTTAATTAAGTAAGATAAATTTATTATTTACTTTAAGTTAATCCAACTTAATATTGGTCATAATTTGTATAATAAAAGTGTGTGAACGTTTAAAATACCTTAATTCCAGTTACATTATTTTTGTAAAGTTTTTCGATATTAAATAAGCATCTGAAGTCTGATTTTGAAATAATTTGAGAATATATTTTTATTTTTCCTCAATTAGTTAAAAATGTTTTAAATAACTCAAATTTTCTGGAAAATGTAGAATAAAAATTATTTAAATGATTCACGGAAAATAATTCTTTAATGTCTTTTATGTTAGAAAATTAGTAATTACTTTAAGATAATGTGATTCAATGTTATATACGTGTTGCATAATGAAAGTTTATTTATATTTAAAAGATCCCTGTTCCAGTAACATACTTTTTTAAATTATTAAAAATAATTTTTTATTGCTTTTAATTTTATTAAGTTATTAATAATAAGCTGAATAATTTTGTTTGAATTATTGAATTACATACAGATTGAGTTTGAATTTTGTTTAATTGAGTAACATAAATTTGTTCAATAAAATTTTATTTATTTATGAAAGACCTTCACTTAAATTGTGCAATTTTTGTAAGTTTGTATGATTTTGTGTAATGATCATCGGAGTCCAATTTTCCTAAATATATTTCAACGTTTCTGAAATTAGTTGAATTTGTTATTAATAACTCTAATTTTTATAAAAATATAAAGTAGAAATTATTTTTTAATGTATCAAACTTCATTGAAATCTAAAATAATATAAAAAAATTAAAATATTTGAATGATATCTCGCTCTTTAATATTATTTAAAGTAACAGTAAAGTCTACGTTACATGGATTCACTAAATACATTATGTCAAATGCTAATTCCGCGAAACCTTGATATAAAACAACCCCGCAAAATGCGATTCATTGGAGATGGATTATTTCAGATTGCATAGTAGTGCTCTGATTTGAATATTTATTATGGTATATTTCTCTGCCTAAAATATAGACTCATTTGACTCGTGAACAAAAATGATTACCCTTTACAAAATTCTTTGAAATTATTTTCTTCTGAAAAAAGATATACAAAAGTCGCTTAGCTGTGATACAAGCCGGGGTGTTGCTGTTTGTTATCCCGTCTTGATTGTGATGTGTTGAGTGAGACAACTGTGTTGTGCCGGACCTGTCGGGCGGATGGAGACCCCTCCAGGGTCCGTGGCTTGAAAATCGCTTCTCTGGTGCGATGGTCCGGGGTAGCTTCCAGCTACTGGAGGCTTCTCTTGCTTGCGGCAGCGATGGCAGGCGTTGCTTGTGGCGGCAGCGTGTCTCGTGGCGTTCCCTCTACCGTTGGCGTTTAGCGGGTTGAGTTAGAGGTGAGAAAACCTCGTTTTCGTTGATGATGATTATGACGTCATCATAATAACTGTGTTCCTCCCTTTAAAGCTTGCGGGGCAAGGGGGTTCGGGGAGTCTCTGGATCGGAGGAGGGAAGGGGATGGTGTCCAGGAAGCTTGATTCGGGATCCTGCAGGAACTATTACCACCGAGCGAACGACTGCTCCATGCAGGGAGGTTGAGGGCGGAAGTTCTCGAGCGAGGTACTGGACAACGTTTCACGGAGAGCAGCCAGGCGGCGGAGGCGGACTGCCTTATTGGGGCGGGAGCGTTTCTTGCCGTGCAAGAAACTACTGAAGTGCTAAAGTGAACCGGCTTCTAGTGTGGAAAAAAGATATCGGGGTTTATGGAACCGTTTTTCAGGTGAACCGATCCCTGAAGAGAGAGATAGAGATTTTACAGAGAGACAGAGAGAGAGATGGATATTAGAGAGAGATGAGAGAGAGAGAGAGAGAGAGGGATTTTTCTAAGGAGATGAGGAGAGGTGTTGGAGGGAGAGAGGTTGTTAGCGGATTTTTGATCTTGTTTTTGTGGAATCAAACATACCAAAGGTTTGGATTTTAGTATCTTTATTCCTGCACTCTAATTCTTTCACCCTGGAAATCATTTAAGGCCACAACATTTTTCATGGTTTGCATGCTAGAGGAAGTTAAAATTAAAATTAAAATCGTGTTCATTATCTTTTAAGTAGGTGGCTCGTACCAAAAGTAGTGCAGCACTTATAAGAACTCAAAATGGGATTACGGCTCGGTTAAGCTTTTTATGCAAGGTAAGAAAAATAATTAATTGGAACAGTAATGGCGATAAAATTAGAATCTTTCCTTAGAAAATTTACTTGGGAATATAATGTTCCTGAAGTTGTCAGGGATCAAATGAACAAAAGTTTTATTGGATTTTTTTTCAATTCCAATTCGCTGCAAAATATTGGTTCATTCATAAAGGAACTAGTTTAGTAATAACAAAATATCTCACTGGACAGAAAGAGAGATCCGGTTGAATTCTGGTATCGCACGCCCACTGCAGAATTGTAACTTTGCAAACCTCTCGCAAAATTCCTAACCTAAAAATGAGGAAGTTACTGATTTCAATATGGTAATATTACACAAACTTTCTAATAGAAAATAATACAAACGCATGTAAATTTCATTTTAATTTTAACCGAGTATATCAATATCGAAGCGTGCAGACTCTATTATTTAATTTTACAAGCTACGTGCAAAAAAAACTGTTAATAGTAAAAACCAATAAAGAGATGCATTATGTCAGTTTATTTTCGGTTTATTATTTTTCTCCTGCTCACTCTCTTTTACATTCTCTTCTTTGTTCGATTCATTCTTACCCATCTTCAAAGTCTTCTACAATGTCACAATATCTTCAAACCGTGTTTAATTATTAATTTTTAATTAGCAGCGAGATACTCATAAAGTTACATGAGCTGAATTTTGGGCTACGTAGTAAAATGTAACATCCTTGTAAGGCTGGATTCAGATGAGTGAAAATGTCAAGAAAAGGTAAGGTTCTTAATGAAGTATTTCAGATATTAGTACAGGTTTTATAAAATCAGGCATCAGTTAAATAAATATTGCTTAAAGGAGGTTGAAATGACGTCAAATAAAACAAAATTGTAGTCAGGGCAATGTCTAGATCTCCTAATCTAAATGGTATTTTCAGGGTTCAATGAAGTGCTCGCTAGCTTTTCACGAACAAAAAAATTCTAAAATTTGAATACCAAAATGGTTATAAACATTTCCAGAAATTTTTAGGGTTGTATTAAGTGTACAAATTATAAATTTACTTTAAAAACACGGAATTCTTTTTCTGATCATCTGGACAGAATTATTTTCGGCCCGAATAGCTCCCCGATAAAAAAAGTAAAGCTCAACCATTGACAATTGAGGAGGTAAAAGCTCCTGCGCATAAGTGGGAAAATGGAGATAATTTAGTGAAGGTAATGTGTTGTATACGTGGTTTTTAGCCCGATTTTGACTATGCGAAGCGATATAATTGATGGTAAAGTTTCAAAACATAACCCTAACTCAATTTTCTTCATTTTGTGCGCTTCTGCTTTTCATCTCCTCAACTGTAACGTGGTTATTATTATTATTATTATTATTATTACACCATTAAGCCGTTTCCCTTTCGGGGTAGGCGTGACTCACTCGGTGTTGAGGGGAGTAGTGTGAGGAAGGGGTTATAGACTTTTTAGATTGATCTGGACCCAGGTTGCTGATCAATCTCTCTAGCAATCACCCCAAGTGAGTAATTGTGAATAATTGTGATTCTTCAGTAGTGGAAAAAAACTGCTTGATAAAAAGAAAATAACTTAGACCTGCATTTAATAATTTTGATAAAAGTTCTAGAAATGGAAAACGTAAAAGATAGAAAAATTTAATAGAACGTCGCAATTGAGTATTCTAACAGTACGACATACTCGATCGGGAACGTCGAAATCTATAAGGCTTTACCATTTGGTCGATTGCAAAGCATTATTTAGAGAAGACTTTTACTGAAATTAATTTATTTAGACGAAAGTAAGTTAGAAGTCGGTATATAACTTTGCTATTGTTTGAGAAAGAATTTGCAGGAATTTAAAAAAAAATCTGTGAAGTTTAAGGAAGTTCAAGAAACCTTACAGGATTTCTGAGAATTCGAGTGATTTTAAAACATTACTAGGGAGTTGATGGAATTTTAAAGTTTCTTTTTAAAGGATTTAAAAATAATTCAATAAGATTTAAGAATTTACCATAGATTTTTTAAGATTTTATGACAGTCTAAGTAATTTAAAAAAACGTAACACGAGTTATTGAAAAGTTATTTAAAAAGATTTTTATAAATTTTAAGAAATTTCGAGAGATTTAAAAAAATTCAAGGATTTCCAAGAGAGTTTATGGAGGATAAGAAAATTTAATAGTTCTTTAGAGATTTCAATCAATTCTACAGCATTTCGCAAAATTGTAGATGATTTTAAATAAATTGAAGGG
Source organism: Druon quercuslanigerum (assembly GCA_010014905.2). Lineage (NCBI taxonomy): Eukaryota > Metazoa > Arthropoda > Insecta > Hymenoptera > Cynipidae > Druon > Druon quercuslanigerum. The sequence continues at coordinate 7,149 of JAAAKG020135033.1, forward strand.
ATTTAAAAAAAATTCTAAGAAGATTAAAAATTTTCAAGAAATATTAGCGGATTTCTGAAAATTCAAATGATTTTAAAAATTACTGGGACTTGACGATATTTTAAAGTTTAAGTGATTTAAAGTAATATCGCTCGAGCTTATGAAAAGTTATTTGAAAAGATTTTCAACAAATATGAAATAATTTTAAGATTTCCAAGAGATTTGAAAGAATTCAAGTAAATTGGAAGGATTTTAAAGATTTTAAAGAACTTTTGAGTACTTTACGAAAATTTAAAGGATTTGAAGGGATTTTAATTTATTTTAATGGATTTTAAAAGATTTTAAATGATTTTAAAGAAGCTGAAGGGAGTTATAAAAAAATTCTAAAGAGTTTAAGGATTTTCAAGAAATATTTCAGGATTTCTAAGAATTCAAGTGACTTTAAAAAATTTTAAGTAACTTATTAAAAAGTTATGTAAATAGATTTCGATAAATTTTAAGAGGTTTTAAGGGATTTAAAAAAGTTCAAAGATTCTAAGGATTTTCAACAGTTTTTAATTAGTTTTAGTTAATTTTTAAAGATTCTAAATAATTTCCAAGAAGCTGAAGTGATTTGAAAAAAACTCGGACCAATCAAATATTAATTAATCATACAAATCCGCATTTTCCGTAGAAAATTGCAATTATGTCATTACATTGTAGAAACTATTTATAAAAAATTAAAGTTACATAATGTAAATACTAATGAAAATTCAAGAATATAAAACTTGTATTAAATGCCATGAAGAATAGAAAACAGTAATAGTAATAATAATAATGCAATATAAAAATATTAAATAAATATTTATTTGTTAAGAGGTTTTGAACATTTAAAAATTCCAGCTAATTTTTCAGGAAACTAAAAAAGATTTTTGAATTTTTTGGATCTGTAAAATAAGAATCTATAATATTAGAGGTTAAATATTTGAAACCTATTGAAGGTGAAAAGTTCTCTTTTAAATGTACTCAGAATTTTGTATAGCTTCATTTATTTAGTAAAAATTAAACTCTCGTATGGACTGGTACAAGGCGACCCATACAAACACAAAATATCAGACATTTTTCTTCTCATCATGTTCTTATCCGAACAGTTAAGAAATTGCTTTAGAAAAAAATCGCGCTCTACATACCTTAAATGGATGAAAATCTAGCACATGTCTTTAGTATTACTTTATGTTTTAAAGTATAGAAAAAAAACTTCACAAAACATTATACTAGAGAATTTAATGTAAATGCTGGAAACTTTAAGGATGGAAAATTTGAAACGCAGGATTTTAAGTAAACATGTTTAAAAGGACATAAATATGTCATATTTTGTATGAAAAATAATTATTATATTAATTCTGCTAATAAATTATAATTATGTCTGAAATAAAAGACCACCTTGAATGTCAAGAGAGTAATTTTAATACAAATCTTCATAAAAATTGTAAAGAATGAAATACCGAAGATAAATTTTCTGTTTTGTGTAGGTTATATTGTGTTATCTTTATACAAAATGTATGATCGATATTGTTAGATTTAAATTGTCAAATATATTGAAATATTTTTTAAGTCGAATTTTGCAGATAACGCTGCACTGTCCTATAATATAAACAATGAATAACTCTTGTATGATTAGACATTGATAAGTAAAACGGAGTGAGAATGTAAAATAATAAAATCCTTCGAGCTGAGTGGAAACCAATTATGCCCAAAAAAGATAAAAATGTATCAACTTTTTCAAAATGTATAGCAAAACCTCTATTCGTTCAAAAATTTGCAAATTTTTTTGCAGATATCGTTTTTGCTAGTTAACAATAACAAGCAATTCAAAGAAGAATTTTTGTTTTTAATTTTTTTTAGTTTATTTTTCAGGCGTGCTTTTTCAAGATGCAGTGTCAAGCCCCTTTTTTAGGATACCAAGAAGAAGACCGGAGCGAAAAAAGGAGATATCACTTATTGTTGTCATAAATGCTTCTCTTTTTGTATTTTAATGCGAAAAAAACCATTTGTACTAAAGAAAACAGAAAAATAATAATAATCAGCAACACAGTTTCCGTTGGAGCGCGAATGTAGGAATGCGCGTGGAAAAACTTAAGTTGGACTTACGGTAGTTTTTTGGAACTTGGTACAATTCTAAAGTTGGAAAGCTGATCAAACGGTAACTGTTAGGCTGGAGATCTGAGGAAGGCGTAATCCGAAGTTTGGTTTTGGTAGAAGCAGTTCATTTTTGTGATGCTCTTGTGGGCATTGTGTGCTACATATAGGGTAGGCCTGTTCTAAATGGTAACAGTGACATGCAGGAGGAGTTGGAGAAAACACAAGAGGGGGATAAGAATTAGTGACAGAAAGAAAGGAGTTACAGGAAGTTTTTTAAGTTATTTTGGACAAGTGGTGGAATAAAAAAGGAAAATTAGAGGTCGGGATAGAGTCGGAAGAAGTAGGAAATGTGTAAAAACTTGTAGAGGAAGTCAGAGTCAGCGGGGAAAAATAGAATGCAGCTTTTTTAATTATAAAAAAATCAAGACAGAAGGAGGAAAAATAAAGGACCAAGAAATTGTTCTTAAATAAGAAGAAAAGGGATCTAAAAAAACAATAAATGAACAGAAAGAACAAATTTCGCGTATTAAGTTGGTAGACAATAAAGAAAATACAGAGCCTTATAAAACTATAATAAAAGTTCATAAAGGTTAGAGCTTTCATGGCAGCTGGGAAAAGCCTGGACAAAGAAATACAGGTTGTGATAAGAAAACGGGCGGGAGTCGAAATCCACATTAAATGATTGAAAGTGATCGGAGGGGGGCCCTAGTGACATCAGATTCCCGAAACACTAAGAAAAGGCTGATGTGCAGAAAGAAGAGTTTTAAAGAGACAAAAATCATTATTGAAGATGACCTGACGGAAAGAAAATCTGTAGTGCAGAGATGGATAGAGGGGCAAGTATAGGAAGCTCAAAAGAAAGGACGAACAGGCCTCCTCAAGGTACATGAGATAGCAAATAGATGGTAAAACATTTATTTGGGATAAATTAAAAGGAGTGAAGGAGAAGCAGATTTTTCGTAGACCAACATATTATTGATCAAAGAATTATTGTCTGTAACATTACGGGAGTAACTAAGGTATGGGAAACTTAGGATTTTTCGTAGAACTCCGATTTGATAGTACTACAGGAGACTTGGCTAGAGAAGAAGCGAGACTGAAGACAGCACTAGCTGGGAGGATAGATGGGCAAAAATCATGCAAAGAATTAAAACAGTCACTTCAGAAATAGAAATGATTGAGAAGATAGGAAACAACAACAAAAATTGACTAGTAAGGGAAACAATAGTAACGGGTTTAAACAGGAAAGTAAGCATTTAAAGCATAAATTCTGGAAAACCATAAAGAAGTTCCACAAAAAGAAAAGCTTCAGCGACAGGCAAGAATTCGTAAAGAAACGGAATAGTTTGAAAAAGTCCTATACTGAAAAGAAACGAAAAAAAAGAGAAGGAAATTGGCGGAAAGTCGCAAAGGGTAAAAAATGCACGAGTTTTTGCGCAGCAGTAGGCAACTTTAGACCTAGGAAAAGAAAGAGGACCAACAAGATGAAAAGGGAGAAGTGAAAATCTCACTTTCAGAAGTTACATGAGGAGACAAACATGATTCCGGTAACTTTAGGGGAATAGAACTTTTAGGTGTGGGATGATAGATGTGAGATGATGAACGACAAGTTAAAAATGGAAAAGGGGGAAACCATAATTAGGGTTTGTATACTTTAAGAAGGGCATTCGATTTTGTGGACAGAGATATTCTTTCTCTTAAATTGTGCAAAGATTGAGATAAAGGGTAGACTGTTGAGAATGGACGAAAATTTATACATGGAAACAAAAATGAGGTAATCACAGATGAAGAGGCAACTCAGAGTTTTTCGACTAACAGGGGGGTCATGCAAGGGTGTCCACTGAATTCCTCTTTTTAACGTGCTTGCGAAAGATTTAAATGAAGAGTGGGAAAGGGAAAAAGAGGAAGTTATAAGAAATGAAAACATTAAGGTATATACATTGTAATTTGCTGACGACTTCATTTTGGCAGCGGATTTTACTGGCGGTTTAAATGAAATGCTTAAAACTTCAGAAAGATACATAACTTACTGAAAAAACTCCAATTTAATGTAAAGGAGAAAAAAAGCATGATATTAAGGCAAGAAGGGAGGATAAAGAAAGGGTAAAAAGGGAAAATATTTGAAGAAGAACTAGAAGTAGTGAATTGATTGAAGTACTTTGGTTTTTGGTTTTATACAGCTGGAACTTTTAGTAAGCTTCTGAAAAAATTAGCAGGAAAAGCACATTAAGCTACCAACACAGCATGGGGGTGATAGAAAGGGCAAGAATAAATAATTCAGGGAGAAGAATCTACTTGTTAGAAACTTTGGCAAAATCAAGCGCCATATACGTGGTTGAAATATGGGGATAGTAAAAGTCATATCTTGTAAAAAAAAGTAAGCCAGAAATATAAAAATAATCATGAGGATAGTAGAAGAAAGAGAAACAATATGCTGAATGAGCACCGAAGAAAAAGAAGGCAAAATAAAAAGTAATTTAGAACGAGGGGTTATAAGAAAGTCAGAACAGGGAATTCAATCTCATTGGGGACGGATCGACAAATCTAACTGCTGTTAGTTATAAAAAAATTACAAAGAGGTATTCCTAAGAGAGAAATACTGGAATTTGAGGAGTGTAAATAAAGGGTTTAAGAAACAGTGGGCAAGGCTAATATGTCGAAATGTAGGTTGGTCAGGAAATAAACGTGACAGCAATACATTAGGGTAGATTATGTGGATTCTCGGAAGAAAATTGGACTCAAATTTGTATTGGTGAAGAAGCAAGAAGACTGATTAAAAGGGGCCTGATCGGGGAGGTAGTTTCTCGGTTCCAAAAAGATCCGCGTATAAAAATTAAACAGAAACTAATATATATTCTGAAAGAAGAACTGAGCTCTGTAGACATGCAAAAGAATCCAGAAGGCTTGCGAGAGTGTATTCATGAATGCAGATGTTGGGGTTAAGTCGGCAGAAAATAGTGTAACGTGAGGAGGACCTGTAATATAGATACAGAAATATGTCATGATTTAACTGTTATCTAATCAGGTAAAATGTCTATGAGAGAGAATATGTATCTTCGTTTTATCTAATAAATTAAAAGGGCAAAAGAATATTGGAAAAATTGTAAAAGTATACAATGAAGACAATAAATTATTTTTGTTATTAGTAATAATACGCAACGAAAATGTACAAAAACTTTACAACAGACTTGTGAGGCTAGCATTTAAATGATGTCTTTTGATTCTTATTCAATGGTTTATTATGAAGATAAAAGTTGAGGGTCAAATTTATTCATCTAATATTGACTGTTTTAAATACAATTTACAGAAACCTTTTTAAAAAAAAAATCAATATTTTTGGTATATTTGCACAAATTTGGAGAAGAAAAATAGTAACATTCAAAATTGCAAACACTTCGATCTTGATAAAGAATTATTTTATTTATTTTCGCGATTAAAGTTACAGAATTTGCTTGTATTTTATTATATTTATAATTATATTAGATGCTATTATTTTCATAAATAACAATAGATTGTAGGTGGACAGATCAGAAGTTCTCCCAAAGTTTCATATTTAATTCAAGTATACAATGCAAATTACTTACTACGAATTTCAACACCTACGGTAGATACATATTCACTTATAAAAATGGTGTATTTATGGTTAGTGGTTATGTATTTTATTTTTAGAGTAGCACCGAATAACTAAATTTATAAAATATTACACTCGTGGAATTTTTCAATCGTAAATAAATAATATTATTATCTGTAGAGTTATTGAGAAAAATATATGATTTTGATGCTTTTTAGCAAACTTTTTTGAAACAAATTTTAAATATTAATTTTTTACAAATATTTTTTTTTGAAAATAGTAAAGATTCAAATTCTGGTTGATTTTAATATTTAAAAAATAACTAACTCTGGAAAAATTTAATCGGCGCATTCGATGATGCATATTTGAAATAATAATTATTTGGATTATGGAAAAAATTATTCAAATTGGATCAGTATTTTGTATGAATTTTTAATATTGATTAATTTGATTTTTTCCTTTTTACGGATATCTGTATTAATATAATGTTTAATTCTTTAATACGCATACCACCTAAAATCTTGTTTTCAAACCTTATTATTCTTAATCCCTAATTCTAATTAATTTTTTTCCTTGCATTTTTTTCATTTTCCGGTCTTATTCGAAGGCAAGTACACTTAAAATTATTTAGAATAGTATATTATGCATCAAGAGGATGCCCTTCACATTTTTTTGACTAGAATGATGTTTACAGCACGAGTGATAGGCGAGGGCACCTGCTGCCCTCGCCTATCACTCGTGCACTAAACATCATTTTCTCACTCAGAGAGAGAGAGAGAGAGAGAGAGAGAGAGAGAGAGAGAGAGCAAATGATGCACATAAAAAAAAAGAAAAGCGACGC